>RCUC01114894.1:0-13559 GCA_003697995.1 Taxidea taxus jeffersonii
TGCACAGAGAAGAGTCGGTGGTCAGAGACTAGGATGCTAAGTGAGGTTAGAGCAGTGAAGGTACGAGGTCTGGAAAAGCCACGGAAATGAGGTCTCAGCAGCCAACATGGAGGCAAGATCGTCAGGGAGAAGAGGTTAGGGATCCAAGAGGCCTGGGTCCAGGAAAGGTCATTAGGTGGATATGGAAATCACCAAAGACTGACAGCAAGAGGAGTGATGGGAGACAGGCAATAAACCAACAACTAAAATTTTTCTGGAAAGAAGGGGAGTGACCTGGGAGTCTGCAGACGGCTACCAGAAGGAGTAAGGGGGCTACTGCACGAGGACATGAGCTCCAAAGCCAGCATTTTAGGAGAGGATGAGGAATCATGGTCTGAAAGCAATCACAAGGGGCAAGGAGACACGGATCCCCAGCTCCCAGGCTCAAGAGTGTGAGGGCGTGGGGGAGGGAAGGCAGCCCCCATGTGAGGCAGCTGCAGATCAAGCCACGTTCCTGGGAGAGAGGCAGGTACCAGTCAGAACAAGGAGATGATGGGCATATCCAGAGAAGGTGACAGAAGGGAGAGAATTTTTCTCATGATGGAATGTGAGATCCAGACCATACAATACTAGGGTTCGGGGAGCTGGTGGGGAATAGGAAGTGGGTCAGATTAAGCCATGCAGGGCATATGAGGATGGATTTCAGATGGTAAAGAAAAAAGGCAGGATAGTATTAACCAGGGACACCTCCAGACCAGATGCAGAGATGAGGCTGGGAGTGCCAGGAGGAGAGAGTGGGGCAACATCACTGTCTCTATCATCTCCCATTTTTCTCTTCAACCCATTCCAACTGGCCCCAGCCCCATCACCCTACTGAAACTGCTCCCATGAAGGTCACCTCCGTATTGCTGAAACCAGTGATCCCTTCTCCTTCCTCATTTTATTTGACCTCTCAGCAACCTCCTACACGGACGATGACTCCTTCTTTCTGAATAGACACCTCTCTTCTTTGTCCCTTTACTCTCTGGCTTTCCTTTTTTTTTTTTTAAGATTTTATTTATTTATTTGAAAGAGAGACACAGTAGGGGGGGGAAAGCAGACTTCCCACTGAGCAGCGAGCCAGACGTGGGGCTCGATCCCAGGACCCCAGGATCATGACGTGAGCCGAAGGCAGACGCTTAACCGACTGAGCCACCCAAACACCCCACCCTCTGGCTTTCCTCCTACCTCCCTGGCCCCTCCTTCTCAATTCCCCCACTCAGGAAGGTTGACACACCCCAAGCCACTGGTGTGTCTGCTCTGTTTCACCTCCTCATGGCCCTTCCCAGGTGAAAGCACAGTCTCCCATGACTCGAAATAGGTAGCTGCTACAAGACCTTTATGTCCCCCAACTGGCAAAAGTTTAACTTAGAAAAAGATAGAAGAATTACTCACCCTTCACTAGCCATGGTGAAGCTAGTCTTTCAGTGAGTATGACAGAAATCCTTGAGTTAGGTCATAGGACAAGTACTGAGTGACATGAAAAATGTGTGAGATAGTCTCTGCCCTCGAGTTGTTAAGAAACTTCTCGGGAAAACAAGACAGAGGTGCAGAGAAATACAGTACTTCTGAATATGGAGAAAACCAACTATGAGAGCTGCATGATATTCACCTGGCCACCTACTTTCTCCTCTTCAAGTTTGGAGGCCATGGGGTGACTTACCCAGCATCATACCACTGGTTAAATCACCCCAGGAATTAGACCCAAATCTCGCAACTGGCAAGCCAGTGCTCTTGTCATGGTGTCTCAGTTGGTGGTTGAGATAGAAGGTGAGTCCTGTGGGAAATGGAAAGAAGGGCACTACACCGTTATGGTTCAAAGCACAGATTCTAGAACCAGACTGCCAGGGCTCAAATCATCAAATCACAGTAACAACGTAGTTATTATTGGGGTGACTTCTCTGTGTCTCTGTGCCATACTAAACACTGGTTATCTGAGTGTTATTTAAAGTTATTTAACACTGGTTAAATTTGGATAATAACTGTACCTACCATACAGTAATGGTGAGGGTTAACATAAGTTAACATGGGGGCTTAGGCTTAGGACCATGTAGAGCCATGTAGGGTTTTTTTTTGTTGTTGTTGTTTTTTAAAGATTTTATTTATTTGACAGACAGAGATCACAAGTATGCAGAGAGGCAGGCAGGGAAAGAGGGGTGAAGCAGGCTCCCTGCCAAGCAGAGAGCCTGATGCGGGGCTCGACCCCAGGACCCTCGATCCCGGGACCCTGAGCCAAAGGCAGAGGCTTTAACCCACTGAGCCACCCAGGCGCCCCAAGCCATGTAGGGTTTTAAAGACTAACAGGACTTGAAAGTAAACAACAGGAGAGGAGGTCAAGTGCTGGACGCCTGACTTCTCTCTGAATCCCAGGAGCCCAGCACACATCAGGACCCACTGAATGAATGAATGATGAACCAGGAAACGTTTTGACATCCGTAGGAAAAAACCTCCAGAGATCGGCTAATCTACCCCTCTTTGTACCACCCAGAATGTCCACTGAAAGTGGTAAGTTCTACCATGACCACCACCATCAAAACACATCTATTGTTTGTCTTTTTGTACCTAATAACACTTAACAACTCAACACCCTAAGGAAGGGGAGCTAAAGACATAGAGACCACAAGACGTGCAAACATGCAGAATGTTCACAGGCATCCACAAGACGAAACAAAGCCTCTAGGTTGGGGGAAGCCTGGAGCAGCGAATGAGAATCCTTTGAAACACACTCGGCCTTTAATGTCAGGCTCCTTGGAATAAAGCCCAGGTTCTCGAGAGGCACGAACTGGGTTAAAGGCAATCTAAGACAGATCACAAATGCTTTTGCTCTACCCAAAAAGATCAGAGCTAAAGTCACGGGGGCAGCAATCTCTTCCACCACTTGCCCCAAAATGTAATCGTTCATCCAAGGATGACATAGAGTAAGTTTAGCTACAATTCCAGAGGAAAAATGAGATGGATGATTCATGTTTTGGTGACTTCTCCATCGTTTATAGAGCTCCTCATTTTGGGGAAGCTCAGAGTGTGAAACAGACCCCAGTTCTTTCTCTAGATCTTAGCAAACCCGGCACGCTTTGGAGGGCAAGCCTGATGGCCCCAGGTGACAGCTGTTGCCCTCGTGAGGTTGCACGCAGCCTACAGCTGTACACTTGGTGGGTCAGATCCCTCTTCAGCAGCAGCACAGCGACAAAGGCCCCTGACTCCTGGGACAACCCCTTCCCACACGCACCCCATCCTCCCCTCGGCTGCACTGGGCTGCTCCCCCGCCCCCCGCGTGTGTCCCCGCCCCGCCTCCCCATACTCACTCCCACTCCTTGCGCCGGGCCTGCGGGGTGCTCTGCATCTTGTGGGCCTCGTGGGCCTTGATGATGTCGCGCTGCTCGATGAGGCCCCCGCGCCGCCGCTTCATCACCTCCGGGCTCACCGGGAGGAAGGGGCTGGAGCCAGCCTCCAGGGCCGCCCCGCCCTCCCAGCCCGGGCCCTCGCCCTCCTGCACGGGGAAGAAGTTGTCGAAGCCCGAGGCGGCGGCGCGCGGGGAGGCCGGCAGCATGCCCACCTCGTCCGAGGCGTCGGCCTCCAGCAGGGCGCACTGCTGGGGTCGCCATGCCTCCTCCTCGGGCAGGGCCAGGACGTGGCGGCGGCGGCCCGCGGCCCAGGGCTCAGGGCTCCCGCCTGCAGCGGGGCAGGGGGCGGGCTCGGGCAGCCTGCGGCCTGGGCTTGGTCCATGCATCTCCGGCACCATCCCAGAACATTGCTCTGCGCGGGAAGAAGCGGGCGAGAGATAAGGGGGAGAGGGGCGGGAGGGCGGGGAGGGGTGGGCACGAGGGAAATAGAGAAAAGAAAGAGGTTAATGACGTCAAAGCTTCCGGCTGACCCAGGGCCACGTCCCAGGCCTGGCCCAGAAACTGGCACACAGGAGGGACTCCACGAATGGTGGCTGACCTCAGGAGCATCCCCTGTGGACCAGGCTGGGTGTCAAGTGCCAGGATCCAGAGTTAAACAAAGCAGACTTAATTTCTGTCCCATGAACTTCACAGTCTAGTGCAGAAGACAGAGGTTCTAGAAGTGATTACCTGCAGTGTGATGAATGTCTCAGGGGACTGGTGCATCAGGGGAAGAACTCCAAAGGCTGTCCTTCTGGGCCCCAGCCCCAGACAGCTAGTAGCCTGTTCTCTCCCATTCTAGATGAAGAAGACTTCTCAGGCATTCCCCAGTGCCTGGGACTCCTCTGGGGAAATCCCACCCACTACCTGCTGCCCAGACTCACACTCTCTCCCCAGCATTGGCCACAGGCAGCCTGTCTTTGAGAACTCGGCCCTGTAGAGAGGTCCCGTCCTCCTTTCCTAATGTGGGCATCCGCACAGCATCTGGGGAGCACGTGTGGCCTCAGGAGCCTCTGTTGGCATCCTTGAGCCTCACTTTCCTTTTCCATGACAAGGAGGATGTGGCCAGATTTGCGTATGAAAGACACTCATCCAGTCAACCCCGACTGAGGGCTTCCCCTGTGCCAGGCACTGGGCACACTGAGATGAGCTGGATTTGGTCCACATCCTCCTCGTGGGAGACACAGGAAGAACATCCATTCTGACCACACCCCATGAGGGCTACAACTGAGGCAGCCAGTTGCTGTGTGAGCTCACAGTAGGGGCACTGAAGCCCATGGCGGGATGGCCGGAAGGGCTTTGTGGAGGGGAGGACCATTATGTTGGGTTTAAACAGTGCTTGCCATGTGAGGAGCGGGAGAGGATTACGGACAAAGGGAAGAGCATGTGCAGAGAGGATTTAGGGAACAGAAGGAAGTCATGGCCGGACCTCCCAAGGCAAGTCTGAGGTCTAGTGGACAGATCTTCTGACATGAGAGGGCCTGAAGCGACTACCTTTTTGAGATATTTTCTTACCGTCTCCCTTCCAGCCTCGAGCCCAACCCCTGAATCCCTGCCTCCTCCCCACCCACGTTCCAAACCACAAACCCCAGTGATGACCACAAATGGCACGCACACGGCCCCTCGGCACGAAGCAGTGCCACGTGCTCTACACGCTCAGAGAAGGCCCAGATCATCGGTGCGTAGTGAGGGCCCGCTCTGCACTGGGGACCGTGCTGGGCCCCCGGGGAGGTGTCTTCCCAGAATGCTACTCTCCAGATCCCACCACCGCCTGCCCCGGTCTAAACAGAAAGTCACAAGAACAAAGACTAATAAAATGGGCAGGAATGTTCATGGTATAGCCATAGCGTTTTATAGGTGAGGAAGCTCAGGTGCAGAGACCTAGAGAGTGGCCCAGGGTCACACTACTACTCAAAGTCACAGCTCAGGCTTCAAATCCCGGCTCACAGTTTGTCCCTCTGTATTGACTACCCTGACTCTACAGGGCAGAGAATAAAGAGATGTCCTCCCAGCCCCCTCCACATCACACTAAGATAGCAGGTGGACAAGGAAAAGCCAGGATGATCTTCCTGCATATGTGATAAAGCCTGATGGGAACAATGAAGAGAGCCTGACTTCCCTAGAGAGTAACTCATTCAATCGTCCTCATTCGTCCCCTCCTCCATTTCTAGCATCCGGCCTGGGCTTCCCAGCCCTGTCAGCACCAAACCCCAAGGCCTCAGTGATGCTGGGCTGGAGGCTCTGGGGACGCGCTGGTCACTGCTAGACCCTTGGCCACCAAGCCTGAGTCCAAGGAGCAGGGGAAGGAAGATAAGGGGTCCAGCATAAGCTTGGCAGGGAGGAGAAATGAAGGGAAAAATACATTTCAAAATCTGCAAACAGTTGGGTGGGTCCCTAGAAAGAGTGATTCATGTTCTTCACGTTGTCATTCTGTCTCAACTCTGCTTGATGGATTTTAAATTTATCCTTCGTTCCTACAATGTTTAAATGTCTCTCCCTCACCGCACACATGCAGACGCCCGTCCTCGGGGTGCTCCCACTCCCTCCACAGGCTTCAGCACTACCGGAAGCCCAAGCACTCTCAGGTTCTGCCCCCGGCAGCCTCCTCTCCCTCATGTTCCTCCATGGCAAGGCTCCTGGGCCACCGTCCCCGCTCTCACTGGGCCACTGGGACCTGGCTCCTGGCATCTGCTTCCTGGCCCAGCCTGCTCTCGCTCTCCTTCCTGGATTCCCCCTTCCCAGACACTTTGCCAATCTGAATCACAGCTTTGCCAAAATGACAGCACAATAATGTGCCCTGCAGAGCTCTGCTTCAACAGAATCAATTTTACGAATATCAAAACATGAAATTATCTCATCTTTCCTTTAAGAATTCCTGTTAAACAACCCTTCTATTATTGATATAAATGTTCATCAGGGGAATCTGTCTGCCAAGCCAGCCCGTCCCCAGGTCTGGCTATCATCAAACTGAGAAAACATCTTCTACCTCAAGTAATATCGATGAAATGAAGTCTACAAATTCCAAGGAAGGACACTGGAATCTACTCTGTAGTCAGCCTCTCTCCTGCCCAGCCCCCAAATCCTGGCATTCCTTGAGTCCCTTGAGATCAAGGATTTTGTATTATCTTTCCATCTCCAGCACCCAGTGTTGAGGTCAACACATAGTAGGTTGTTGGGGTGGTCATGATACTGCCAAATATTCCGGTCATCCCCCATCCTGGGCACATGATGGGATGCACTTCCTGGTCTCCTGTGGCTGAGTGGGGTCATGTGGCCGTTCTGGCCAATGAGTTCTGAGTAGAGTGATGTGTGTCCCTTCAACACCAAGCACTTAAATGCAGTGTAAGATCTCTAGATCTGGAGGGGCTGGCAAATCCTTCTATAAAGGACCAGATAATAAATATTTCGGATGTCGTAGGCCATGTAATCTTTGCTGGAAGTACTCAAATTCTGTCGTTACAGCATGAAAACCAGCAGACAAGGTACAAACAAATGTGCATGACTGTGTTC
Organism: Taxidea taxus jeffersonii; assembly: GCA_003697995.1. Classification (NCBI taxonomy): domain Eukaryota; kingdom Metazoa; phylum Chordata; class Mammalia; order Carnivora; family Mustelidae; genus Taxidea; species Taxidea taxus. The sequence goes on from RCUC01114894.1 coordinate 6,909, forward strand.
TGACAAACTATAAACTTTTGTGAACTTTGCTCTTCCGAATACATCTCTTGCACTCCATCATTGTTTCTCGGGTTCTACAGCAGCAGGCAGAAAGAAGAAATGGAGACCCATAAAACAGAACTGAGGGTGGACATGCCAAATGAGAAACTTCCTTAAAAAAATTAAAGGGGCACCTGGGTGGCTCAGTGGGTTAAAGCCTCTGCCTCCGACTCAGGTCATGATCCCCGGGTCCTGGGATCGAGCCCCCCATCGGGCTCTCTGCTCCATGGGGAAACTGCTTCCTCCTCTCTCTCTCTCTCTGCCTGCCTCTCTGCCTACTTGTGATCTCTGTCTGTCAAATAAATAAATAAAATCTTTTTCAAAAATTAAAAAATAGGTAAATTAATAAATAATAAAATCAAAAAAAATCTTCCTGAGGGCAAAGTTGCTTTCCTGTGGCCCCCACCCATAGGCCCTAATTAAAGGAAAACAGGCCTTGCAGCTCTGAGATCCTGGCCCAAGAAAAAGCTAGTGAAATCTCCAAGGACACCTGTCTTACTCCTCTAACCCTTGCTTTCCACCCAACTCTCTTATTCTTTATTGCTCTGTTTGGCTAATGGGCAAGGGATAAGGCTTTTTAATCACAGGGGTCCTGAGGAGGAAAAATGACTTATTTGAAACCCAACAGCCCCATTAAGAACTTTTCCCTTGCTTCCCAGTCCACATGGAGTAGCAGGGTAAGGAAATCTTCACTCCCTTCTTCACCCTTCTAGAGTTGGAGCTGAGATCTTCCTCCACGGAGGAATACTATGTCATTTGTACCTTTCTTCCCATTATATCCTATCAAGAGTTTTAACTTTCATTCTTCTATTTTTTAATTGCTTCAGAAATAATGGCCCATGCATCCCATTGGCTTGTCTGTGCCTTCCAGGCTTAGCAGGGGAGTGCACTGTGCCAAAGACATGTATCCTTCTCTCCCTGGGTTCATATGCCTATTCCACTCCCATCCCTTCACTGCTCACTTTCTCATTCCTCCAGATCATGTGCGTCCTCCAATCACCTTCTGAACAATGGATAAACCTGGAAGTCGACAAAGCTTATGTTCTTGGGAGTATACTGTCTTCATATCCTGCAAGTCTTGAGTTCAGCAAGGAGGAGGACATCTCCATTACATACACCACCAAGTAGCATGGGCTGGGAGATGACGGGCAGAAATCAGACTAAAGGGCAAGTGGTGGCCCAGAAACTCTCCTGGCTCTGCTCCCTCTGTCTGCCTTGCACAAGAAGAGAGCAGAAAGACCCCAACCCCAACTGCTGGAAATAAAACATCAGAAGAGGGAAACAGTTTTTAAAATGATACCACACAACAGAGATGCCATACTGGGTTCCTCTCTAAAAATGATAGTCAAGAGAAGAGAAGTCATAGAGTTCATGGGTTTTCTGTCCAGTAAAAGGGAAGGCAGAGAATGACCCTACTCAGAGTCCTCACCCTCCTGTTCGGAAAGGAGACATTCCTGACGCAGAACTTTTCATCCAAGGATTTTTCTTTTCTGAGTTAGCTTGCTACCTGACCACAAGGAAGGAACAAAAGCTGGATGTTATTTTCATTTCCTGTGACCTCCTAAGACTGTGGTTCTCAGGCTTTATGAGTCTACATCAGAATCATCTACACTGCTGGTTTTCTAAAATGCCTTTTCCTGGGATCTCTCTCCAGAGAGTCTCATACAATAGATCCTGGGTACTCTCAGGAATCAGTGGTTTTAATAAGCATCTTCTCGCCTAATCATGTCTTAAGAACATGTCCTAAAAGCACTATAGAGTTAGGAGAAGTTGTGCTAGGTTGTAAGAGGTGTTGTCCTGGGTGAGTTAGGATCATAAAGGGAAACACGGGATAGTGTCTCTCTTACCGATTTTCAGTCTGTATCTACATACCCAGAGGAGTTCCTCGACCCACCCCCACTCCTTGCAAAACTCTATCCTCCCATAGACTGGCATCAGTTTTTGCCCATCCCACATTCTCCTCCATATGTCTATGTTGTTATGGTGACTATTCAAGGATGGGCTAATGTCCAACTGCAATTTGACAGGCTAGTGCATTTTGAAAGTAAACCAAGACCCAAAGAAAACACTGTTTCAAACATGGAGTGATCGCTAAGTCCACCAGAGTCCCTGGGGCGGAGTCAAAAGAGCCCATGATCCAGTGTCCAAATCTCTGGGTTCAGGGTAGAGTTCTTCCACTTGCTAGTCAAGTAAACTTTGGCAATACACCTCTCTTCTCTAGGTCGGTTTCCTCACCTGAGCAATCAGGATAATAATACAATCTGTTCTATAGAAATCGGTGGTGGGAATCAAATAAGATAGCATTGGAAACTGTTAAGTCATATAAATATGGAAAAAAGAGCAGAGATTAAAGCCTGCATGCTAGAGCCAGGCTGCCTAGTATGAATCTGAGCTTTCCTCTCACCAACTGAATCCATGGGCAATTATAGAGCCTTCCACTCCTCACCTGTGAAATGATCTTTAAAAGTAGATACTTCATAAGGCTGTCATGAGAAGTGAATATAGAAGCATATAAAACAGTATCTAGTAAAAATGCCCAATAAATATTAGCTGTCATATTTATTATGTAAAATGTCTTATTTTTTTTAATTAAATGATGTTAGTAAACAACCCCAAAATACCTGTGGCTTAAGATAGTCAAGGTTTATTTCTTTGTCATGTCACCATTTAGTAACACAAACTGGCCTGGAAAACGGCAAAGATGGGCTCTGCTCCACACAGTCATTCAGGGACCCAGGTTTGTCTCACTCAGTGACTCTGTCGGCCCCCAAGGGGGTGGCAAATTTCTTCCCTCAAGGGCCAGATAGTAAATATGTTAGGCTTTGCAGGCCATGAAAGCTCAGTGGCAACTATTCAACCCTGTCTTTGTGGTGTAAAAGCACCATAGATAATATATAAGCAAATGGGCGTGGCTCTGTTTCAATAAAACTTTATTTATAAAAACAGGCAGCTAACACCTGAGCTTAGCGCCTCAGAGCCCACCATTAGACTTTTTGTCTCCAGTCTGGAGATAAAGAAAAAGAACTTGGAGGATCTTGCAGAGGTCTAGAAGCCAGTTTTGAAGTGGTGTGCACTACTTAGGCCATATTTCCTTAGCCAGATCTCTGAGACCTGGCCCTGCTTAACTGAAGGAAAGCGGAAATACAGTCTACCTGTGTGCAACTAAAAAGAGGAGAAAAGCAATAAGCACTAGCAATCTCCATGACAGTATTACTATTTGTATTGTGATGTAACCACAAAAGTAAATACAATGGCAAATATTTACAAATATAACAAATACACTGAATATTGGCCAATCCAATGGGGGTATTGATGAATTCCTGAAAATTGGCCACATCATAATGTGGACAGAGATAGAGGAACAGATTTATGTGAAAGAAAAAGGAGAAACCCTAAACACGGACAATTAATTCACCAAAGGACAATCAATTCTTGATGGTTTGGAAGGCAAGTCCTCAAAAATGTAAAATGTGGGGGGGGGGTCCTAATTGATTACAGAGCAGCCTCTCTGTCAAATAAATAAATAAAATCTTTAAAAAGAAAAAAGATTTATTTGACAGAGATCACAAGCAGGCAGAGAGGCAGGCAGAGAGAGAGGAGGAAGCAGGCTGTCCAAAGAGCAGAGAGCCCGATGCGGGGCTCGATTCCAGGACCCTGGGATCATGACCTGAGCCGAAGGCAGCGGCTTTAACCCGCTGAGCCACCCAGGCGCCCCTAGCGCAGTAACTTTTTAATGTAACGCAAGAACTCCTTCTGCCAGAGTATCTTGAGATTTTTTTTTTTTGACCATTTGTGACTTTTCTGAAATTTGTTATTTCTGTTACTCCTTCTACTTCCCTAAAACACCCAGATATAAATAGACAGACAGATAGACAGACAAAGACAAAGAGAGAGGTGTGCTTTTTCTGAGGACCGGGAGGGGAGTAGAAAACAAAGAACAGAACACCACTCCTCAGAGAGTTTCTGGAAGGGAAACCTGCCAGGAGTCAGTAACGGTTACAGCTGTAGAGAAAACAAATGCCTCCAGCCCTTGGACGTGCAGAAACACAGTCAAGGTGCCTCAGCTGCCCGCCCGGCTGGGGACAAAGAAGGCCTGGTGGACAAACATCTAGGAGACCACGGGTATGCCCTGAAAGGTCCAAGCCACAGCAGCAGCAGGCTCAGACCACAGAATCCACAGGGCAGCAGAAACTTCTCCAGAGCCACTTTTCCATTAAAACGCTGACACTCAAGTGTCATTCCCAGGAGCACCAGGAATCTCCAGCTAGAGCCTGATAATACCCTTCCCACCCACACAGACCCAGATTACTTGCACTGATTTCCTTGGAAGCCCTGTTTTAAAGAAAAGTTACTGCTGCAGTAAAGGTAGGGGTGGGAGGCAGCAGTGTTGGCGCTGTCAGATAGAATCTCCTCTCTGATGGGGTTTTAAAACCAAGCTCAGGCTTTCAAAGGCACAAGCTCAGCGGCCCCTCTCTCTGCGGCTCTAAGCAGGGAATGCTGTTCTCACTGGGAGCACTGGTCTGAAGTGCCACATAGAGAAACAAGTGCAAACACTTGAGCCCGGCATTCAAGGGCTCCCCACTGTGGCCCCAGGAAGGACAAGTCGATAATATAACCCTTAAGGGCTTTGCATTTTAACCAGCCATGAGCCTCTGTGGTGGTGGCTGTCCATCTGTCTGCCACGGCTGGCTCTTCCTAGGGGTCACGTCCAGATGTTAGATCTGTCTCAGAGCCCACCCTCTGTCCAGCCACCTTCCCAGCTGTGATCAAAGACATGGAAGTTACAAAGAAGCCTGCCACCAAGTAGAAAAATAACAGGGTATGAGCTGGACGCTCAGGAGCCAGTGGAAATGGAAGAAGGACACACTGATGCCTCCAGAGCATATCTGGTCTCCAAGAGCTTTTAGACTCTTTCCTTCAGCCCACCCTCATCTCTGTACTCTCTGTTCATTTTTACACATTTTCTTTCTGGTCATTTATTGTGCATTTCACCACATAATTACTAATGCTATTATAATTAACCTGTTTATTTAAGCCATAGAATTCACTGAGAACAAAATTGGCATTTTCAGGGATGATATGACCTGAAGGATTTTTTATTTGACAAATACAGAGGACAATGTTGGTGATCTCTGGTGTGCATCTCAGACCGATGTCCCCTGGTGCTGTGCAAAATGACACAGAGCACTTAAAGGATTAGACCAATCATGACAACCAAACTGAAAGGCCTGCGTACCTTCAACAAGCTAAGAAGAAAACTCACAGTAAGCATTACTGTTACCTCTTCAAGACCCTTCCATCTGCCACCTCTGTGGCACGGTTTGGGCAATGGGCTCCAGCTCCTGGGTAGGTTCTAGTTGGATGAAGCTAGTCAGGAGAATCCCATCCTTTTGCCCGTGGTTAATTAACAAGAGGGCACACGACGCATAGAAGGCCAGTAAAGAATGAGGTGAAGCTTACTGGGGCTTTTAAGAAAATTCTCCCAGTTTTTAAAGGAAGGTCTTAAGGGAATTGTCTCTGGACGCGGCCGTGCACAAATGTAAATGGGGGAACTTGTGCCACCAACTCACCGCCAACCTAAGGATGAAGCTGCCACATGGAAGAAAGCAGGGCCAAGAGAGTCACGGGCAGGGGAGATAAAGCCGCCAGATTTAGCCAATCTGGAAGCCTCCCCACCTCTACACCACTAGCAATATGAGGCAAGACAGACGACTGAAGACTGGAGCCCGTTGATTTGAGTTCCATTTTCTATTATTTCCACCCCAAAGCATACTAATTGCAGGAGCCCCCCACCCTCGACACAGTACAACTCCCAAGCCCGCAAAACCATTTCAGTGTTTCGGCCACAGGAAGGGGAAAGTCCCCTCATGTTCCTCTAGATGTTTTTTGGCTGTAATTCATCTTTTGTACATAGACACTGGGACTTCAGTCTTGCATAAAATCCTTGAGACTAGGATTCTGAGAATCCTTCATATAAAAGGAAAATGACTCAACCCCAATGGAATAAAGCTAAATTCAATTGAGCGAGCAGTAAGTTTCAGGAAGAGAAGGAAACACTGCAGTTGGATTATATGGAAAAGGACTTGTTGCAATTAAATAGAGTATAAAAAGTTGTAGTAGTCACAGTAGGCACTATCATCACCATCATCATCATTGTGAAATATAATGGCTAATATTTACTGAATTTTTTAATGCTAGATATTGCAGTGAGGGCCTTGCATAGAATAAATCTTAATTCATATAATTCTTGAAAAAATCTAATGAAACGACTATTATTAACTCAGGTTTATAAATGAGGAAACAGAGACTTAAAAGGATTAAGTAAACTCCCCAATATCAGAGTCACACTGTCATTAAGTAGTAGAACATCCGAGCCTTGTCTGCCCGACTTGGAATGCCATGCTCTCACCCGCCACACCAAACTGGGCTCTAAGAATGTCAGGACTACGATAATTAATAATGGTAAGGACAGCTTTCACTTATTTAACTCATATTCAGGACCTGAAATTCATGGTTACTAACCACCCTATAAGATAAATATTATCACTTGTTAATGATGGAAAGTCACCCAAGGTCACCCAGCTCGTTAACAGTGACTCTGGACTTCAGTAT
>RCUC01114901.1:0-27088 GCA_003697995.1 Taxidea taxus jeffersonii
TATTTGCTAAGACACTTTGTCCAGCAACTGTCTTCTTTGACTCTATTCAACAACTTGGTTTGATTATATTTTAACATAAATCTCAACATATGGCAAGACTTTATTTAAGTTATGCACTATTGAGGGCAGGGAACTAATTTGACTCTTTTTCCATAGAATGGAAAAAATATTCTAGGAGAACACAGAAATAAGAAATTTATGGTAAAAATACACTTTTGTGAAATTTGTTTAAGTTGAAGTATGGTTGGCACACAATGTTACACTAGTTTCAGGTGTATAACATAGTGATTTTACAAGTCTATACTTTATGCTATGGTCACCACAAGTATAGCTGCCATCAGTCACTTTGGTGTAATTTTGTTGAGTCAGATCTTGTCTTTGAACATATTCTTCTATCGACTGCCCCACTGGAGTCTTAATTTGTCTTACAGCAGTTTTTAAACACTTCCCTGATTCCCATATTGTGAGCAAGCAGGGGCTGTATTCAAATACATAGATTCGAAGTAGAGACCAACAAATTTTCAGAGGAATAGCATCTTCGATCTTAGAAGGGTACATAAATATTTTATGGAGTTGGCACGGTTTAGGTTAAGTAGGCACCTAACTTATCAAAGTACAAAGAAGTGATAGGAAAAAATGCTGCAGGGGCACCTGGGTGGCTCAGTTGGTTGGGTATCCACCTCCTGATTTTGGCTCAGGTCATGATCTCAGGGCTGTGGGATTGAGCCCCATGTAGGGCTCCAACACTCAACAGGATCTGCTTGAGATTCTCTCTCCCTTTCCCTCTGCTCCTCCCCACTCTAAAATAAATAAATAAATATTTTAAAAATGTTGCATTGTAGGTTAGATATTCAAATGTAATGTGAATGTTTAAAGCAGCTGATGGCCAAAATAAGTCAGTCAAGGAAGGTAGTCTGGGTTTGGAGATGATTTTACATCTAGAGGAATTCTCTCCATGACCTTAGGACGGAGCACGGGAGAGCAGGTCTTCTACTTAAGGTGCATGATAATTGAGATACCAGACGGTTTCATTTTGCAACTGTGGTTCAAGGAGAGGGTTGACTTGGGCCCGAACTGAAAGCAGCCAAAAGAGATACCAGCCAATTGAACAGGTCACCAACATGGTGATAGCAGATCACTTCTTAGGGATGAACCAAAGCACCGAGAAACTGACAAAGCCCCAGAACACGAGGCCATTACATACCATGGCTGCCACAGGAGTTTCTGGTCCCCGTCCCACGGACTGCTTTCCTTGACTGGAAAAAGAACTGTGTTTTGGCTGGCTTGAGCTTTTTTTCCTCCCTCCACCACTTTGGCGTTGTATGACTTGGCTCAGAGACTTACCCACAAGGTGGACCAGTGGTGCTGATCAATCAATCTTGGGACAGGGGTGCCAAGTTCTGTCTACAGCCAGGCCGGCCATTCTAGCTTTTGGATTTGGATTTGGCCAAATCCAAAAGCTATTTGACCCTGAACTTTCATGGTGAACTGCTTGAGAGGACTGACAAAATAGTCATTGGACACAGGGTCAGAAAACAAAGGCCCATTACCTTGATAGAACAGAAGGCTTCCCGACTACCCCTCTAAAGGATTAGTATAAATCATTGTGTTAAGAGGAGGAAGAAAGTGAGAAAAATGGATCTACTCCTGTTGGGGGACAGATGTCAGTAAATCATGCCAGGGTTCTCTCACACGTTGTGCTTGAAAACTAAGGAAATTAATGTAATAAAAGATACATTTCTCCAAAGACATAAGACTCAGGAGGAAGGTGCACGGAATTGGTCGACCTGTTTCTAGGTCCCTGCCAATGCACTTTACGATCCATGTTCTCCTCCATGAAGTACTGATTTTCTCCTGACTTAATTAACAGAGATCCAAGAATTAGGGGAAACTGTTTCAAGAGTAACATAATTGGAGATAGGCAATGCAGATATGCCCATGAATAAAACAAACTGCTAAAGTCATGTGAAAGCTTGGCTGGAGAAGCCTGGGAAAAGATGTTGAAGAAAGAGGCTACAGCCTCTTGGTGGGCTAGCAGGGAAGCTGTAGACATTTTGGATTTAGGTTGGCGGTTCACGGGCTGGCTCTGAAGACAGATGCCTCCATTCAGATCCCAACATTTCCAGTTACTTCCATGTGACCTTGGGGAAGGCAATTAACCTCTCTAAGACCACTTACCTCATCTGTTAAATGGCAACCTACTTCATAGGACTCTTGTGAGAACTAAAGGAAATAATATAAAGCTTGTCAAGTGCTTAGCTCCATGCGTGGTAAATGTAAGTTTTGATAAATGGTAGCCATCAATATTAAGTCATGATTTAGAAAGAAATAAACAAAACAGCTTGGCAAGGAGTCTGTATTCTTCCTGGAGGCTATAAATGTAAAAAGACAACACACCTTATGGTCCGTTTTCTGGGCTTAAGCTCTATCTGTCATGGTGTCATTTTTCCCAACTTTTCCTCGTTTTCTGGCCCATGTCACTGATCCACTTTATTTTCTCTTTTCTGGATCCTGAACCGAAGTGGTTTAATATGTGCTAGCGATCTTTGTTGAACATTTCCCATACTTACTAATGAAAAGCTTAAATCGATCTCAATATACATTTATATATAATCATAAAGAAGGATTATCCAAGACTTTATTTCTAAAATTATAACATGTATGTGATATATATGAAAGCATGTGTGAGTAAACATGACACCTTAGTTAATGAGGCAATCTAAGCGGCTCTATTCCAAAATGAATCCCGTGGACTATTTTAGTAATTTAACTCTCTATATTCTCTCTTCTTTAGTTTCATAGATTAAAGATTTAGGAATCAAAGCAACAGTCATAAAGCGATATAGGAACAATGGAACTGGTTTTTTAAATGAATATTCTCATGGGTTTAAAAACAATTGGCATGTCCCAATGCATGGTGTTCTGGGTTTAATTTTTTTATTTGTTTGTGGTGCTTTTGGGTCCACAGTTTCAGACGGCTGTCTGTGAAGCACTTGCAAATTCTTTAGGATGAACAGTGAGAGAAGTGTATACATTTTTCTTATATGTCCTAAGTTGCAAAATGAGTTGTTAAAATTAGATCTACCTGTGTATGTCGCTCTTTAGTAACTCTCATAAACTTAGTTGGAATGGAAGGAAAGTTGCTTTGGGAAGATTCAAGACGTTCAATTGTTCCGCTAGCTTCCTCTCATGGTTTGTATGTTGAAGACCAACAAACACCAGAAAAGTGTTCTTGGAGCTACTTGGGCATTTTTGTTTTTTTAATTCAGAGAGCAAACTATTTTGAACTCCACACCAAATCCCCCTGCTTCTCAGAAGGAAAGGGATAGCAATGCACGGCTCTTCCACGGACCAAATAAACCCTGAAGGAAAATATTGGATCGTTCTGTTTATTCCTGTGTCAAGAGTTTATTGATCGAGTGAGTTCTCCTGTAGCTTGGGCAGCCTTTGATCTGCCCGGGAGAAATTGGGTTTGGGGTTTTGGCGGAAAGGAGGGGAGGAGGTTGGGGAAGGATTTGGAACGTAATGGCCCTTGTTATCTATAGTGGCCAGAGACACCCCGGCACGGGCCAGCTCCAAGCTGCTCCCCGGGCAGAGCAGAGGATGGGGAATGGCTGGTGGGAGCTGAAGGCAGGCCTTGGGCATTTTCAGCAGGAGAGGCACTTAGTTCAAGCCGTTGAAGTGATTTCTTGCTGTTAATAGATTTGTTTCTTTAGAGGCAGATAAGTAAAGGAAATGATGACTTTTAAGTGAATAGTTCCCCTGCTTGGGGCTGGTTACTGTCAGCTAGTCCAGTGGCAGGAAATACCGATGGGTTTTTTTGTAGCCTAGTGACAAAAGGCTTTGCTGTCTCCCCTCCCCCCTCTCCCCCCACACCCCCTCTCCACCCTTTTACCCTCTCTCCCGGCCTACAAAACCCAGACGCTGGCCCTTCTGCCTGCTGGTGGAGGGCCAAGGCTTGTCTGAAAGCCGTTTAAGTAATTGCTCATAATTGCACATGTTTCCCCGAATGCGCTTTTACCTCTCCACCCCTGAAATTAAAAGGGGCCAAAGATGTGTGACCTTTTTCTAATGGGATGGGTTCTGGAACAAAGGAATTCAAGGAGGAGGCCCAGAGCCTTTATCAGGGCTCATCTCTGACAGCTGGCCCAGGCCTGGGGGAGAGGCAGGATGGTCCTTTTTCAAGTTGGAGAGGAGCAGGGTTGGGAGGGAATTCCTTCTCCTCAGACCTCACAGTTTCTCTGGGTGTCTTCTGGCGTTCTTGCTTCTCTCTCTTCCTCCACTCTGCCTGAGGCCAAGCACCATTGAGTTCAAAAAGGAAGGTGACCAACAACACCCTGTGGCAACTCGGGAGGTCTGCCTTTCCCTGGGTAACTCCTTGTCCCTTGGATAACTCACTTCTCTGAGCCTCAGGTTCCTCATCTGAAAAACAAGGATAATGAGATAATGTCACCTGTTGGGGGGATTGGACTAGTAGATGCCATGTACAGGGCTTGGCCCCCGGGAAAACCAATAAATGGTCATTATTTACTACACATGATTTCTTGATGTCATTTCACTCCTCTTTTTTTCTCTCAGCTGGGGAGAAACAAATTCTAGGCCTGAATTTTATGACTCAAATTAAAATCTATAGAGTTCTTTTTCTTTTTTTAAAGAGGGAGGTCAGGAGGGGCAGAGGGAGAGAGAGAGAGAGAATCCTAAGCAGGCTCCACACCCAGAGCAGAGCCTGATGTGGGGTTCAATATCATCACCCCAAGATCATGACCTGAGCCAGAATCAAGAGTCAGTTGCTTCATCGACTGAGCCACCCAGGTGCCCCCAAATCTATAGAATTCTAAACCCAGAGAGGAATTTTAAGATCATCCAGTCTACATTAGAACAGCTGGGGAGTTTTTCTAATTACTGATGCCCAAGTCCCATGTCTAGAGATTCTGACTCATTTGGTCTTGGGTAGGAACTAGGTGTTAGTATTTTTATAAAGAGGTTCAAGGTTATTCCATTGTGCAACCAGGGTTGAGAAAAACTGATCTTGTTGAACTGCAGATGAGAAACCTGAGGCCAATAGAGATTTGCTTGCTGATTCCTTCATTAGATCACTGATCAATCCATCTAGGCATGCAGCACCAAATATATAGAGAGCATTTACTATATGTCAGGTGATGTTCTAAGCTTTGGGGATGAAGTTAGTTGATTACTCTAATTGCAGGAGAGCATAAGAACCAGACAGAACCGAGCTCTGGTAAGTAATAGTTCTGACCTATCAACTGTTAGCTTGTTGCTCTAAGTTGCTTCTTTATATTTTCTTTAAAGATTTATTGATTTATTTATTTTTAAGGGGGTGCAAGAGAGAGAGAGAGAGAGAGAGAGAGAGAGAAAGAGAGAAGGGGCAGAGGAGAAGGAGAGGAAGAGAGAATCCCCAGGCAGACTCCTCGTTGAGCATGGAGCCCGATGCCAGGCTCACTGTGGAACTCCAGCCCATGACCCTGAGACCATGACCTGAGCCGAAACCTAGAGTCCAATGCTCAACCAACTGAGCCACTCAGGCAACTTGTTGCTTCTTTATATCTGTAGAAGTTATACTTGGGGCAAGGAGAAATAGGTCATTCGAGATGAAGAGTTGATAGGGATTTAAGCTTCTAGAGCAGATGGTGTCTTCTCTATGCTGAGATTCCCGTGATCGTCACTAAATGCAAACATCACGACATATCTTACACCTGAGCGGACTCTTCATGTCCTGAGCCATTTTCTCTGGGCTGTCCTCTTGCCCTCAAATTTGCCTTAACACATTAGGGTACAGTTCATGAGCTACAACCAGATTCTGGTCTGGAAATCCTGCTGACACAAACAAAATGGAGACAACGTGAAAATTCTGTGCTTTGGTTTATGCTATTAGAGTTAATGATCTGTCAGTGTTTCCATTATAAACCTCTATTTTTGGGGATGTATAACCCAGTCATAAACGTTCTCTCCAGGTAGGGCTTTGGCACTTGTGATTTCAGCCTGGGAGCACATGTGTGTGTTGCTGTGTGCATGTGTTTTTACAAGGATATGAGAGAAAAAAATAAGTTAGCCATTTTTAAGCAAAGGATGGTGAGAAATGGGGGTGGGGTGGGGGAAGGTGGTAATTGATTGCAGATGCTCTTTTGATGCCGCCAGGACTTAAAAACTGCTGAGTTGCTTTGCCCCCCAATTGGGGACCTGAAGAGTTGAGATGCTATTCTGTGGCTTAATTCTGTGCAACAAATGTTATTTGACCAAGTAAAAATCCACACACGGAGGGTAAAATATGGACCTGGGTAGTTTCCCCAAGAACAGGAATTGACTCAGGTCCAAAGGCTGTAGAGACCAGAAGCCAAAGAATCAGGACAATATGCTGCAAAGACAAGTTCCTTCCCCCCCGGGCCTGGCTCCCCTTCACCCGCTCTTGCTCTACCACTAAGTCGTAGGGGATGGAGAAAGTGTAGCAAGGGCTTCCAAGAACCTGCTTCCATTTAGTTTTTGGTGGTGGCCATAGTTGTCTTGATATGTGGTTTCTGGATGGAGTTGTCCATTTTTCCTTTGAAAACAGAATTCCAGAAGACTTCTGATAACTTGGATTTAATGAGATTATAGAAGAACATTCATGTGGAAGGCCCCAGGGTGACCCATGTTGATTAGATCCCAGGAATCAAATGGTCTATAGCACTCCTGATGCTGTAAACCCTGAAGTGGCCATTATGCATAAAACAAAACCAACACAATCTCAATTTGGGAGCTGCATCACCCACAGTTTTCCAGAAAGATGCTATTGTTCAAAATCTAAGAAGGCCTAATCTTGAGCAGTAAAGAAACCTGCAGAAGAGAAACCAGGGCCAGTAAAACCAGAATCCGTTTTGTCCAAAGACATGCTCGTTGGTCCAAACTCACCATGTGTGCTTCTCAAACAGCAAGATTCACACCTGGCTGATAAGAGCAAAGACCAGTGTTATATTCATCCTTACATTTCCAGACCATGAACTAGTGAGAACACCGAAGTTTCTAGATCCATTTCTCCCCACAACCGTTCACCCACAGTCGATGGTGTAGAGCACCGTGGATGTATGTATTTTTTATTATTAAAGGCCAATTTTGAGACCATGTGCCTCCAGAAGCACTCATCTCCTACAACTTTCCTTCTTGTTCACTGTACATTAGCTACTCTGATCATCTTTGTTGCTTGAGCACGTCATTCTTTCTGTAAGGCCTTTGTACCACTCTTCATGTGCCTGGAATGTTCTTCCTTCTTCTTTGCCTGGCTGGTTCTTATTCTCATTTTAATCTTAGCTCAAATGTCCCACTCCAGACAGAGCTTCACTTCTTGCCCTGTCACGTTATTCCATGGATTTGCAAACTGTGCCCTGGAGGCCCAAGCTTGTCATCAACCTGTTTTTATATGGCTTGAGAGCTAAACATGGTGTTTACATTTTTTTAAATGGTTGAAAAAAGAAGACAACAGTAATATTTTGAAATTATATTTTATATAATTTTACATATAAATTATATAAAATATAATTATAAATGAAAATTAAAAATACAATTTTTATAATTATATTTAAAATATTATAAATTAAAATTATATGAAATTTGAATTTTAGTGTCTGTAAATGAATAAAGTTTTATTTGAATACAGCCAGGTTTGTTCATTTACATAATGTCCCTTCATGCCTCAGTGGCAGAGTTCAGTAGTTGCAACAGACCATTGTTAGCTAACAAAACCGAAAATATTTCTCTCTGGCCCTTTCAAGAAAAAGTTTGCTGACCTCTGCTCTAGTCTAATCCTACATTTGACTTTCTGTGTAGCATTTGCTATTGGTTATAAATTACCTCAGTATTATTTACTTGAATATTTGTTTGTCTGTGTCTCCCCACCAGAAGATCTGGAGGGCAGACCTTTTCTGTTCTGTTCACTGATGTCTAGTTGCCCAGTTCAAGACATAAAAGGAACACTCAGAATGTAGGTGCTGAATGACCAAATGAATGAATGAATGAATGGACACAGTTCCTGGACCAAATGATTGGCTCCAAAACTATAACTGGCTCATTCACCCAGTCGCTCAGTAACTACTTACTGAGGGCCTGCTATGTGTCACGTGGCAAGCATTTGTGACTTTGGCTTATCCATTCATTTGCTCTCCTGGAGGTTGACCTATCAAGACCACTTCCTTCTTGGGTGGCTGCGGGGTTAGGCCAATGGGGTTGGCAGACTGTTCAAGTTGCCAGACAATTCTTACTCTATGTGACGAGGCAGTCTCCCTTTCTGCGGCATCCTTCCCTGATGGAGCTTGCTCAGAGCTCTGCATTGCCTCTCAGACTGACCCATCCACCCTCCCTGGGGAAGAAGCATCCATCCTCTTCTCGCTCATCGAAGCACAACTTTTGCTTCTGCTTGTGCCCAGAAATCCTCCTGTCCCCACATTCCCATTCATCTGGGTTTGCCCCTGCAGCCTCCCACTCACACCAGCAAATCTCGTTCCTGTGGTGTTGGATTCATCATTACTGGCCTGAAAGCCTTTTCCTGAATGCAGGCCACAGATTCGAAGAGAGAGGAGGGCGGGGTGCCTGGGTGGCTCAGTTGGTTAAGCAACTACCTTCAGTTCAGGTCATGATCCCGGAGTCCCTGGATCAAGTCCCACATCAGGCTTGCAGCTCCACGGGGAGTCTGCTTCTCCCTCTGACCTTCTCCCCTCTCATGCTCTCTCTCTGAAATAAATAAATAAAATCTTAAAAAAAAAAAAGAGATAGGAGGGCAAGAGTCTGGTGGTCTGCAAGCTTTCATCCTCCTCTTTCTTCTTGCCTTCTCCGCAGATGAGTTTCTGGGAAGCAGTCTCTGGGTGCTTTTTCTGGAGTGGATGTGTAGTTTACTAATGGTACTTGTAGAGCAGGAGGATGTAAGAGTATATATATATAGGAAGATAATTACCCACACTGAATTCACATGGCAATTGATATGCTGAACAAGATGTTGAAAGATCTCAGGTTCAGACACAAAAGAAAGATAGGCTTCTTTAGAGAAGCCTATCTCCTTACCTCATGTGTTAGGATAAAATACCCGTTTTTATACTTACCTAGTTTGTGGTTATAGTGACTGTATGATCTAGATTTTCCAGGCCAGTTTTGGTTAGAAATGTACTTCCTCATTGTAAAATCATGAACCCCAATATGGAGTTGGTGAGCCTGGTCACTCCATCATGGAGATTTTAATAGAAAAAGTCTGTCTCTTCTGACACCCTTTGCAGGACTTCCTGGGTTGTCCAGTTTTCCTCCAAGCAGTAAGGAGCTGGCAGGTTTCAGTCAGGGTGGGCGATGGCCAGAGAAGTTGAAAACAGCTGTTGGGCAAGGCTGATGGGGATGAACTGAGATAAGAGGAAACTGACCCGTCATAGCTCACTGATTTACCTGATTAAGAATTGGCAACTACTTTCCATGTGTTGTATATATCCCCCCTTTTGGTTCTTGCTTTAAATATGAGCCTGTTCATGTTGCTATGGAGCCTCCAAGAACACCAGAGTAGAAAGTTCAAATAAAGGGTAACACCATTATGTTGGCCACCTGGCAACCCAAGCCTGGAGAAAAGCTCCAGGCCCATGTGGGTGCTTCATAAACATCATTTAACGTTTAATGGAGGGAAGAGACTAGTAAATGTGCTCTTGGTTGGCAAGAGGATAGGGAATCTGATCCCTTCCTTCTGACATTTAAGCTCCGCTTTTTCCACACACAAAAACACACAGAGCCAGGGAGAATGGATGAGACATATAGAAGAGATTCGGGAAAGCCATTCATAAGGGAAAAAAAATTCCTGTTTTTGTTGTTAAATGGGCATTCAAAATGCCAACCCCACAGTGCAGAGGTGGCTACATCCTGACATCATGAAGTATAAGGTCTGAAAAATATACCGGCCAGTTAGATTTGGACTAGGGTAAAATAAGAGAGGGTCTTTTCTCTTCCCAACCTCTCTCTGTCCTTTGTTCCAAAGACTCCAGGTCTCTTTAGAGCAGAGCATCTCAGAATCTTGAGTACATATGTATCACCTATGAGTCTTGTCAAAAACACAGACACAGATTTCCTGTGTCTCCAGTGGGGCCTGAGATCTTGTGCATCGAGCAAGCTTCCAGCTGATGCCCATGCTGCTGGGCCACGTCCACACTTCGAGTCATGAGGCCTTTGAGAACAAGTCTTCTAGTCTTAATTGCTGGCTTCCTCTTGGCCTGAGATCCAATTTGATCTCCAGGCCAGAACTCTGAAGAGGGAGACATTTTGCTTGGGCGGGATGGTTTGAAATGTGTGTGCATATAGCAGAGTTTGGGTTCCTGATGATCCTGCCTTTGGAATTCCTCCCTAGCCAGGTGTCTTCTCAGCTGCCAGTGAGACTGAGATGCCCTTTTGCCCTCTCTGGTCTTTCTTCAGGCTCTGTCCCCATCAGGGCCCCTGGTCATAGGCTCTGCCTCTCCCTGGCTGTGAAAGCTGAGCAAATTCTTAGTGGTCGGCCTCAGTTTCCTCATCTGAAAAATGGAAGAAAGAATATGACCTACATCATAGTCCTTTTAGGATTCAGTGATTCAGTTAGTTAACCCATGTGAAGGGCTTAATATGATGCCCAGCTCCGAGTTAGCCCTCAGGGACCTCTGGTTTGTACCATCACATGCACTGATCTCTGTCCCTCTCAGGGAGCTGACGGTGCTCAGGGAGGATGTGGTTGTTGCTGTATTTGTGGCCAAGTTTTCCTTGTATACTTTGGCCTTCAGGGACCCATTCAGGTGCATTGTGATTAGAAGATTTTGAAGTGAGCAAGCTCTGGGGGAAGGGGAGAGACCTAGTTCTGCTACCTCTGGTAATCTCAGGTGGCATCTTCGGTATATGGACACTTGAGGAAACCAAAGAGACTGACAGTCCTCTCAGTAGCATCAGTGAGAATAGAGGACTTTTCCAGATACATGGCAGCTGCGGCAGTGTGACTGGGTCCTCCACATGACCCGGCTAAGCTCTGCTGCTGCTGTTCTCATCGCTCTGGACCACTCTCTCACTCTGACATGGTATCCCTCTACCCTCCTTCCCTCATGCCTTCTGCTTGCTTTCTTTGTGTTGGTCTCCTGATTCTGCTGCCATTTTTCGACTTCCTCTTTCCCTCTGTCCTGAGCTTAAACTCTCTCGAGACTGTGTGACCAGTTGAGCCAAATCTAGAGGGAAGCACCTCAAGGAGCGGCTGACCAGCAAGTAGTCCATTTACTGGGCCAGGACCCCCTGGTTTTGAGGTGCAGGTTATGACAGTCTCCTCTGATTAGCTAAGTGCCACAGGCAGTCACATGGAAGCCATTTAGGACACTTTCCAGCAGAAAATCTGATTCAAGTGGTACAAAATAAGGAACTAATTATCTAATATAAGAAGTCCAGAGGCAGGGTGGTTCCTGGGTGGGTCACTATTGGTTGCCTGACTAAACGTGTTTTTCTCTTCTCTCCTGTTGGAAGAGCCTGGATTTTTTTTCCGTGGGAAAATACATGGTTAGGCGAGATTGTACTTTCCCTATAGCTATAGAGGTAGGTTTTGATGAGTTTTTTTTCCCTCTTCTTTCTGACAGAGATTGGTTTACACAGGGGCTTGTGACTCAGTTCTAACCAATAAGACTAATAGGGACTTCTGAGAAAAGTTTTATTGATCCTGAAAAGTAGTGTCCATTAACCTTCCAACTCAGCAATCCCACTCCTAAAGATTTACTTGAGAGAAATGAAAACATACATGTATACAAAGACCTGTCTGTGAATATTCACAACAGATTTATTCATAATAGTTAAAATTGGAAACAGCCCAAATGTCCATTAACTAGTGAATGGATAAACAAATTACATCTATACAATGGAATACCAACCAGTCAACAATAAAACAGAACTAATCACAGTATACGCAATGATAGGGATGGAGATCATACGCATTATGCTTAGTGAAAAAAAACCAGACCCAAGGGGCGCCTGGGTGGCTCAGTGGGTTAAAGCCTCTGCCTTCAGCTCAGGTCATGATCTCGGAGTCCTGGGATCGAGCCCCGCATCGGGCTCTCTGCTCAGAGGGGAGTCTGCTTCCTCCCCTCTCTCTCTCTGCCTGCCTTTCTGCCTTCTTGTGATCTCTGTCTGTCAAATAAATAAATAAAATCTTTAAAAAAAAAACACCAGACCCAAGTAGCTAACCCTAATGTATGATTCCATTTATATGACATCCTTGCAAAGGCAAGTTATAAGGACAGAAATTAGATCAGCGGTTGCTAGGTGCTGGCTTGAAGGAGACTGACTACAAACAGACATGACGGAACTTTCAGGTGTGATGGAAATGTCCTACACCTTGGTTGTTACATGACTGTATACATTTGTCAAACCTACCAGGTTGTATACTTAACACTGTTGAATTTTACTGTGTGTCACTCATATATCCATAAACCCGACTTTAGAAAAAGATGCAAGTGAGTGGAAGCCAACCCATTTTGGCCCTCTAGACAATGCCTCTGGCTTGTATTTGAAGCTGCAGTGGCCTCTTGGCGCCATGAGGGGGAGCTGACCTGGAAGGTCACACCACCCACTGAGGATGGTGGAGTGGAAAAAATTGCTGGGCAGCTGAATTAACAAGCCTTAGAATCACCCTACCTCTGACTTCCTGTCATGTGAGATTGGTAATTCCTTATTGTTTAAGCTGGTTGAATCAGGCTTTCTGCCCGAAGCATCCCATCCTAAATGACACTCATGTATGTTTAGAGAACTGCCTGCACTAGCGCTGTCCACCAGAATGGGACTGAAGACGTGGAGGAAACTCCATCAGACATCATTATCCATCCAGGCAGTGAGCTATAGACACTGTGGTGATTCATGCTTTTTATGTCTTGAGTCTCTTAGACTGTACTTCCCATGCATTACTACGGAAGTTTCTGGTCTATCTGCTTTCCTTAGATGTCTGAGGCATATACATCATAGCTGCATGAATAATGTTTTCCCATGAGGAGGACAGGGGACCTACAGATGTTGGCTGGTAATGCTCTGGAAACCCATCGGAGCACAGAAGGACTGAACTTTCCAAAGTGGTCTGAAAACTTAGAATTGCCGTTTGGTGTCCCCAGCGGTCTTCTGATGGAGAGGGGCTCCAGGCTGAGGACTGAGGAGAGAGGACCATGTATTAATGTATTCTGAATAGGAAGGTAGATGTCTCTGGGGAAGGTAGAGGTAGATTTTTGGTTGGTAAAATTAAAAGACACATTTTTAGAAACTCACTAATAAAAGTAAGCTGTGGCATTCAGCCAACATGACTCTGGAATTGAAGCCAGAGACTTATCTTCTTTTGGTTTCAGAGTCATGGGAGTAGGGCTCCCATGACTCATATAAATAAGTCAAAGCCACGGATACAAATGATGACCGAGGTAGGATCTGACCCTCTGGGGTACTATGTTGCATATATGTGGCTCCAACCACTGGGCATAATTTTGTGTCAAGAATCCTATTCTAGGACTAGAGAGAATGCTACACACCAAGGCTACATTGTGCCACTTAATTTAGCAGGAGCATAAAATTCTCCCAGGTGGGGACGCCTGGGTGGCTCAGTTGGTTAGGCGGCTGCCTTCGGCTCAGGTCATGATCCCAGCATCCTGGGATCGAGTCCCACATCAGGCTCCTTGCTCGGCAGGGAGCCTGCTTCTCCCTCTGCCTCTGCCTGCCACTCTGTCTGCCTGTGCTTGCTTGCTCTCTCTCCCTCTCTCTCTGTCAAATAAATAAATAAAAATCTTAAAAAAAAAAATCTCATTAAAAAAAAGTTCTCCGAGGTGAGCAAAGCCATCTTTTCCTTTCTCTCTCCATCCTTCTCCATTTAATGCCTCCCCCCACCCTTTTTCTTCTTTTTTCACTTGGTAGATCTACATCATTTTACACATCTGATGACTGAAAGATTTTCCATGGACTGGCTTCTGGGTCCTTACATTTCAACCTTATTTCTCCCATTACTCACAAACTTGGGATATGGGGTTCAGTAGGGCACATTCAGATTATATGACCTCTGGCCCTAGGCTGTTGTCTTGATGCAGAGCTAGCCAGCACAATGGGTAGAGGAGCATTCCTGGAATGAGGTCCTACACTGGGATGGCTAGTAATGACTTAACTCTCCATGGAAAATGTCTGTGAACCACATACATTTCTCCTGCTAAACACAAATGTACCTCCAATTTAATTTCTTAGCCATATTGCCAAAATGCCAGTAGCCACTCGAAGAAAACACCCAAACTCCTCAGTTTGGTGAGTGTGGCTAAAGGAAAGCCAAAATGGAAATACATAATGGATTTAAGCCAATTGTTGTTAAAATATTGTACATTTGCACATTTCATAATTCATACAACTATGTAAGCTTTTTGCTAAGTTCCCTCCCAGGCTCTTGGAAAGTACCTATTCTAGAGAAGTGCCCCAAGGTTTAAGCTTTATTAATTTAATATGCCCCCATCTCTGATTTAATTAAACTGTGTCATATGAGTCCTCTCTGGCCTTCGTGTGGTAAATCATTGTATGAAATACATGTGCTGCTCACACATTAGGGGCTCTAAGAATGTTTGTTGAATGAATGAATAAGAAAATGGATTAGCCCATTGCAATTTGAGTTGGCTTGAAGAACTAGGAAAATTCGCAAATATTTATTTTCTTTCTTTCCTGCAGCTTCCCCTCTGCCTCCAGGTTGTAGGATGGGAATTAGGAGTTAGAGTAGTTAGCTTCTTATAAGTCTATCAGTGAATATTTAGAGAAACTGGGGCATGTTTACCTTTTTATCACCACTATAAATAGAACCTAATCAGCTCTGGCTGAGAAGAGGCCCAGAAAGAGGGTTTGTTTATCTGTAGTGAGTGGAGCAAAGGGGCCCCTTGGGGAAGTCAAAACTGGACTCTGAGTCTGACCCTGTTCCCCAAGAAACCAAATAGGAATGGTCATGTGGAATGACATAGTGTAGAACTCCATCCACCACTGGGTGAGATTATCCATCGGCTGCTGGAAACGAAGTGAAAACCTCTTCCTCTACTTTGAGACAGCTCTGACAAACAGCCCACAATGCTCTGTGGCAGTAGAGAGTCTGAAGTGAGGTGGGAACCACGCTCTTCCGCCTCCTGGACGCGGTGCCTCCACCCTTCTGCCCTGTGTCATGTTAGCTTTTCACCACTTCTGAAACCCAGCAGGTAGTTACCAGAGCCTCTAACCCTCCGCCCTGGCTGGGACCCCTGAGTTGGCACACAGCCTTCACGGGTGGCTACCCATCTTCTCCTCAATGACGTCCAACTCCGGCTGGATGTGGAGCTTCCTTCTGCCATTACGGTCTCCTCTCCAACCTCAGCTTCCAGACACCAGTTCTGAACTGTGCACCTCATGCTCTAGTTTACTTCAGGTACCACTCCCCATCGCTCCTCAGTGCCTTTGCTCAGCCATTCGTTCCTCTGTCTGGAAGGCCCAGATTTTTGGCTTCTCCAGGGCACATCCCACTCAGTTTTGAAGTCTTGCCTCACATAGCAACCTGGGAAGGGGTCTTTCCTGCCTATGTCCCCAAGTGCTTATTCTCTAAGTGTTTACTTCCTGCTCTGTGCATTATCTTCCTGGCCCCAGAGCTGGAAATATAGTAACTCCTCCTAACGTGCATTTTGACGTATGGTTTGGGAATGTGCAATTTTGTTGTAGAAGAGAACAAATGGAAGTGGGTGAAACCCATTAAGATGTGCTAAGCATAGAGTAAGTAGTTTGACGAATAAATTACGTAGACCATATTTGTGTGAACCCACAAAGAAAGGGTGGACCCAGTAGTTACCAAATATCCATGATATGCTGAATATAAGAAGGAACTGAATACTTATAAGGTCTTAATTTGGATGCTCATCGATATGCCTATTTTGGCCTGTGTGTCCTCTCTCCAAAAAGTACAACTATAATCATCCATGGCTGCTCAACAGGCTAATTGCCAGACTATAGCTCTGGCCTGATAGGATTGCTCTGATAGAGCAAGTGTGTGCCCTTGAGTCTAGGCACTGTCACCTATGGGACCCTCTTGCTCACACTAACTCTGATCCTCACACCAAGACCATCCACAGGAGAGGCAGAACCCATGATCCAGCTCATGTAGTTTCTTCCCACCTGCTTGCACTCTAGCTTAAGTGTGATAACTTACACCATATCTTTTTTCCCTTGCTTCTCACTATGTGCTTTAAATTCACTTAATGAACCAGCCACGTGATTCAAACATATTAATGTAGTCTAAGAGCTTTTCTGTTCCATGACCCCTGGGAGAGCTTGCCTGCTAGGGTACCTGGAGGTTACCATTATGTCAAGGTAGTTTCTCACCCAACGCTGCTCAGTAAATATTTACTTAATGAGTGAGTCTGTGAGGGAACAGAGTGCAGATTTCAGAATTGTCTTTCAAGGCCTCCCAGGCTCTTTCATGGTTCTACCTACCATGGGGAAAAAAAAAAAAAAAAAAGCTGTGAAAACCAGACTGTTGTTGGTGCCTTTTATGCTTCTAAGATGATCTCTTGGGTAGGGATGGGAAATTCTTGCAGGCCTAAAGGCAGGGTAAGGAGATTAGAGGCAGGTGGATTCAATATGAAAAAACGAAGACAGAAGAACTAGGTGAGAATGCATGGTGGGTGGGGATGTCGGTTCCCAGAAAATGGAAGTGATGGGCAGAGGATAAGAATAGTGGTTTAAACAACTAGTAACCAAATGGAATGGTTCAGGGAAGGTACGGAGAAAATTCGGGATTCGAGACTATGACTGGGAGTGTGAGAGCAGGTGAAATTGAGGTGGGGTACTGAGCACTGGTAATGTGCCAAGCCAGTGTGGAAATAAATTCTGGGGTAGTACAAAGTTAGGAGGGGCCTCAGAGGTTCTTTGTTCTATGAATGTACAAGGATAGACAGTTTCCACTTGATTGGTCTTGTGCCTCTGTTTGGGATAGGTTCATTCTCTGCGTGCACTTCACTTACTACTGTTTTTTAGCTGTACGTTCCTTCTATGTTGTTTGATATGTGTTTTAATAATACAGATCACCTCAGACTCCTTTTTTTCAAATTAGTTCCTTGAAGTATAAATAAGCAAATAAATACTCAAACAATTAAATGAGATTTCCTCCTATTGATGGTCTGTGACCATTCTGAAAAATAACATCTGCCCTTGACTTGGCTCCGGGGGACTTTTATGAGCGTTAATGACATGTCTGAAAAGCGTTTCATTTCCTTGGAAACAAGCTTAACAAAGTGTTTTTCTCTCCACAATGATATAACAAGCCACTCATGCTGTGTCCCTGATTTATAATAATTGAAACTTTGGTTGCTAAAAAATTTAAGTAGTTTGATGGCAGTTCAAAATAAAATTTTAGATATTTTTTCTATCTCCTATGTGTTTTTAAGGTGGTAGTTATGTACGTGGCCTTTTCATGACTTAAAAGAAGTTCCACGATATTTACTCTCCCATCATATTTTAACTAGTCTTTACCTTAGTTCACAAGGTCACAGGCTTGGCCTGTTTTTCATTTTGCAAACATCTGGATTTATAGTAAATGATTCATGCAGCCTGATACATAACTGCCCTCTTTTTGCTCTTTCTTATTATCACTTGTGGAATTGGATTTACCTCCTACCCTGTGAGCTATTCTTTCATTTGGAATGGTTTACTCAGTTATACAAGTCTCCAGTTCGTGGGATAATCATGATTAATTTTCCCACAGTAATGGAAAGTGCTATCTGGGGTGGGAGTTCTCATTTTTAGGTAGAAAAATCCATGTCATCCTTTACAAAGGACACAAAAAAGAGCTGAGACAATACAACCCCAGAGCAGAAGGTTGCATATAGGATAGAATGGAGGAGACCAAGTAGGAATTTTTTTTTTTTTTGTCAGAGAGAGCACAGGAGTGAGCACAGGCAGACAGAGAGGCAGGCAGAGGCAGAGGGAGAAGCAGGCTCCCTGCCGAGCAAGGAGCCCGATGTGGGACTCGATCCCAGGATGCCGGGATCATGACCTGAGCCGAAGGCAGCCGCTTAACCAACTGAGCCACCCAGGCGTCCCCAAGTAGGAATTTTTAGATACAGTGCTCCTGCCTTCCTTTTCTTCTTCTTTTCACCATCTGACAAGTTATATGATTATTAATAGACCTGTTTATCTGTTAACCATCATGAGAGCAGGAACAATATTGCTAGCACCTATAACTGTGCCTGGCACATTATAGATACTGAATAAATATCTGATTTAATCAATGAGAGGCCCATCCATCCATTTGTCAATAAAATAAGTTGATACTGATAGTTGTTATTTTTTGGATGCCTCTGTATTGGGTTGAATAGTGTCTCTCCAAAATTCATGTCTACCTAGAACCTCAGAATGTGAGCTTATTTGGAAGTAGGGTCTTTAAAGACATAATTAGTTAGATTGAGATGAGGTCATGCTGGGTTAGGGTGGGCATGCAGAGAGAGACACAGGGAAGAAGGCCATGTGACAATGTAGGCAGAGATTGGACCTAAGCAGCTGCAAGTCAAGGAATGCCAGGGATTGCTTAGCAGCTAGGAGAGAGGCATGGCACAGATTCTCCCAGAGGGAACCACCTCTGCTGACTTACTGGTTTCCAACTTCTGGTCTCTAGAACTGTGAGAGAATAAATTTTGGTTATTTTAAGCCACCCAGCGTGTGGTACTTTTTATGGCAGCTCTAGGTAACTAAAATAATCTCTTTGGTGACAAGCCCTGGGCAAGTACCTTTATCTGACAATTGCCAACTTACAGCTAAGGAAACTGAGGCTCAGAGAAGCTGAATGTCTTGCTAGTTGGTAACTGAGCCCAATCCAGGCATTTGCATGTAGAAAGTGGGCTCCAAACTCTTGCCAAGCTTGACCAATTTGGAGTCAGGAGCTTTGGGAGATTATAAGTTAAAAGATAGGATCCCTACCCTGGGGTCATTCCATGGCTGCTTTTACCAAATTATGATTGGTAAAAGGGGTATGGACAAGAGGTTATGTACCTTCTTTATTAGGAGGTTTGTGCCCAGTGGAGTCAATGAGAATGCAAGTTACCCAGAAACCAGGTCATGTGATTTCTGGGTTTCCAGATTTTTTCCAAATCTGTGATTCCATTACCATTTGTGCTCTTCCACCAAATGGCTAAGGCTTTGAAAACTATTTGGCAATATCTACTGAAGTTGAACATTTGCATGCATATCCCATGACCCTACAATTTCACCCCTAGGTGTATGTAACCCACCGAAGTGCATCCACGTGTTCACCAAAAGGAAAGAAAGTGTAAGAGAGTTCATAGGAGTGCTGTTTATAGTTGCCTCAAGCTAAAAACCACTCAAATGGCCATCAACAGCAGAATAGAAAATAAATTATAGTATTTCCATTCAAAGGCAGATGGTACAGCAATGAGAATGAAACATCTAGTGCCAAATGCAACAATATCTCACAAAGACAATATTGAGTGAAAGAAGCCAGCTAGAGAAGAATACTTATTGAGTGATTTCACTGTTATGCATTTCAGAAACTGGCAAAACAAACTTTAGTTTTAGAAGTCTACATAATAGCTTATCTCTGGATGGGTAATGAAGTACCAGTAATATTTTATTTCCTGATCTGAGTGCTGGTCACACATGTGTGTTGAATTTTTTAAAAAAATTACAAGCTATGTATTAATGATTTGTGTACATCTCTGTGCATAGATAATCCTTCTATAAAATAATATTAAGAAAATTGCAAAAACACTTTGCCATCCTGCCCCTTTCACTGGAATGATTTTCCAGCCACACCTGGAAAGAACAGCTCTTGGTGGGTTGTACTCTATAGTTACTAGAGAGTTTTCAAATGACACTTTACTCTGTCCTTAAGCTGTCTTCTGTGAGAAAGGGGCCTTTGAACACCTCTGTGTTGAAAAAGGATGAAGGATCATTTCTTAAGGTCCCAACCACAAGGGCTCCTTGTAGCCTTCCTCATGGAGCAAAATACAGTGCATGTTTTCAGTGAACTGCCAAAAGAGAATTGTCTCCTGGACTGAGGGAATAATGTTAAAAACTCATCTTATGATTCTAATTCTGGTTTTAAAAAAAAGTCAGGTTGGGGCGCCTGGGTGGCTCAGTGGGTTAAAGCCTCTGCCTTCAGCTCAGGTCATGATCCCAGGGTCCTGGGATCGAGCCCCACATCAGGCTCTCTGCTTGGCAAGGAGCCGGCTTCCTCCTCTCTCTCTGCCTGCCTCTCTGCCTACTTGTGATCTCTGTCTGTCAAATAAATAAATAAAATATTAAAAAAAAAGTCAGGTAAATAAAAATGTCAAAAGAGTATAAGCCTTACCCATTTTTTTTTTTCAACCAGTTAATTGGGATTCTGAATTTGACTACTTCTCTTCTGTCCTCTTCATGTAATATGGCAGTGGGAGAGGGGAGGGAGCACCATCTGCTTTCCCCCACACCCTCCTAACAACTATCCCAAGTAATCTTGATATTATTAGGAAATCAAGTCACTCAGAGTTGGAGATGTGGAATGAGGTAAGATGAAAACACACCCAGGAAAATTCACGCTAGTGGATTTAGTGAATGAGTGCAGAGTCTTTCCAGATTTCGAGAAGATGAATGAAATTCAGAATGCTGGTTGCCTGAAACAGAGGGATAAAGACACTGACAGAGAAGCCAGGATTCAAACTCATCAATTTCAAAATTATGCTATGAAGGTAGATATAGGGCAAAGAGCTTGGGAAAAAACCCTTGGTCTTGAACAAAGTGGTAGAGTTAGATGGTTGTCAGTGCCATTCTGGTGCTATAAGAATACTTTCCATCCAAAAAAAAAGAATACTTTCCACCCAGAAAACATTCTTGGCCTAAAGTAAGAGAAGTATCATCTTAAATGGGCTGTGTTCATAAGACTGGCTCCTGAATCCCTAGAACCCAACCCCATCTCACTGTATTCATGCCTGTCCTCTATAGGGTCTGCCCTTCCATTCTGGCACCTTGCTACTTGGCTGCCATGCTGGCCACTTCTGCATGGAACTAACCTCATGGAGAATGGATCCCTCTTTGGTGGAACCACTGAGTTCTCCCACCTGTGTTTTCCCAGAATTTTCACTATTTCAGCACTGAAAGTCCTGTGTCCTGAGAAACCCTTCAGGTCTGGGGAAGCCAGGATGGTTGGCCCCGCTCATCCTTCTGGATGGGGCCACTCTGATTACCCAGTCTTGACCACTTCCTGGCCTGGTTCTTAGGATTTGGTTAAACAGGTATGAACAAAACTTGATAGAAGTAGGAGCTTGAAAGCACTTTTTGTTTAAGAAATGGGCCTTTGGAATCCTTGACTTTGGGTCATCAGATGTGGAAATGATTCCAGCTATGTATTTACTGGCTATGTGACCTTGGGGATGTCACTTTTCTTTTCTGAGGCTCATCTTGTCTATGGACAAAAATGTCCTATGAAGTGAAGTGGTTTTATGGCTTTGATAAGATAGGGCATGTCAGAGTGCTTGGCTCCCAGTAGTTGCTCAACAAATATCCCTTTCCTTTCCTATCAGTTTCTTTCTTTTTTTTCTTTCTTATCCATGTGGTTCTCATTCCTCCAAACTCCCATATGTATTGTTTATACCTTTTTTTAGTGACACTTCTCTCCATTGCAAGGGACTATGGAAGAAGCTTTAAAATTAAATATCTCTAGGTTCACATTCTGATTTGGTCACTTTCTAATTATGGTCCTCAGGGAAGTTAATTTCTGAAAGCCTTGATTTCATGACATATAAAATGGGAATAACAAATTCTTCTTTAAGAACATGTAATAAATGCAGATATTGTAGTTGCTTTTGGTAGCCTGTGTCATCCCTGCTTAGTTACACTGTAGTTCTGGTTCCCTAGGAACTGAGACTCATACTGCCAGTATCCCATGATGTGTGGTCTCCGCTGTTTAGCCTCTAGTTTTGTTGAAACTACACTGAGACAAACAGAAAATGAGATACACAGAATTTCAAATGAAGTCAGATACTAAATTATTAAATGCTATGATTGGGGGTAACAATATATTAGAGTTTGAATTTTCAGAAACAGAATACAGATTTTAAAAAGAGGAGGGAGTCTAATGAATTTGCCGTGATCTGCATCTACCATGTTAATTTGGGCTATATCTTCAATTTACTTAGTAGTAGAATGCAATGTATTAACCAAATACCCACTAATATTTATGTCTGTCTTCAGAACTTTGTGTCTTAGTAGGTCATGAAAATCTATCTGACACACAAATTCAAACATTTGCTTCAACGAATGTGGTTTTGAATTCACTCCCATCATTAAGCCCAGAGCATTACAATTGTTTTGTGGGATCTTAATGATGTTCTGGTTCTCTTACTCCTAAACAGATCATTTAAGTGTGCAAGGCATTATGTATAATATACACTTGAAAAAGATACAGTTTCTGCCTCTTTAGAGGCATCTCACATAAGTGAGATGAAAAGCTAAATGCAGGAATACTTTTGTTGAATGTCCATATGACATGCACATTATATGTACCATCTCTAACCACCCCCCCATACGTATGTATATAAAGCTTGGGTTCCTTTAAGAGCAGACACCAAGAATTTGAGATGGCTTAAAATTTTATTTAAACCTTGAGGTGGATTACAAAAAATATGCAAAGTATAAACTATATGGTTAAAGGAATCCAGGGAAAGGCAAATAGAGCTAGTTTGTGATAAAATAGTTCACAAGAATATATCCCATATGGTTCTTTGAGGCTGCTTGAGGTGGACTTTGAGTTTCCTAAAGACCAGTGTAAGAAAGAAAAACAGGCATAGTTTCAGGAATTATATCCTAGAGATAGGACTGAATCAGTTAGGGGAAGCACAGTTTTTCTGGAGACTTGAAAGCAAATCCCACTGTAAGTCTTCATGAAGACCACACTATACAGTAGGGGACATTATCCCAGATCGTATCCTTACAGCAAAAACTGTGGATAGCTGTTATATGGCCGTTTCTTATATTGTCCCTCAATAGAAGTCTGAGACAAAAGCCCACTTAGCAAAATGAATGGAAAAATAAATATTTGTTGTCCTTCAAACAATTCTCTATAAATATAATTTTTAAATAATATTTTAGATTTGGCTTATTTGAATCAGGATCCTCACATTGTATATGGTGAAAATCTTACATCTCTATTACTCTATAAGAGTTTCCACACCCTTTGTTTTCCTTCTTGCCATTTAGTTGTTAAAAAAACGGGTCACTTGTCCTATTCAATTCGCCACATTCAGTATTTGGTTGATTATATACTTGTGGTTTCATTGAATTTTAAATAACAATTATTTTACTAATACAACTGAAATTTTATTAAGTTCTTTTTCAAATTTGTCTGATCATTTTATCTGTTTTTTGATAGTCTCTGCCTCCTTATTTATAGCTTTGATTCCTTCATTTATTAAAAAATATTAGGGGCGCCTGGGTGGCTCAGTGGGTTAAAGCCTCTGCCTTCGGCTCGGGTCATGATCTCAGGGTCCTGGGATCGAGTCCCGCATCGGGTTCTTTGCTCAGCGGGGAGCCTGCTTCCCTTCCTCTCTCTCTGCCTGCTTCTCTGCCTACTTGTAATCTCTATCAAATAAATAAATAAAATTAAAAAAAATATTAAATGTACTTATCTTTCATTTAGAATCTGATAATGTCACTATCTGAAATCTTTCTGGGTCTGGTTCTATTATTTGTTGTTCCCGATGAATCTTGTTTATGGGTGCTTGTCTCCTGGTAGATTTTGTGATTTTTGAATGTGAGTTCATACAAGTTCTATTTGTTGGCATTGTCTCTGACGGAGCTCCATGAGACCTGGGTGGAGGGTTTGTTTGTCTAGATGGATTTTCTTTTCTTCTTCCTTTTTTTTTTTTTAAAGTAGGCTCCATGCCTAGCATGGAGCCCAAAATGGGGCTTGAACTCACTACCCTGAGATCAAGACCTAAACTGAGATGGAGTTGGACACTCAACTGACTGAGCCATCCAGATGCCCCTCCCTAGGTGGATTTTTAAATTTGGATTTTTGAAATATCAGAGGATGATTTTCTGTTGTTTTCCCTTTTTAACCTCTAAATGGAGCCAAGGTTTCCTTTGTACTTGCCATTACTGGATGGACTCCCTTTCATTTTGCCATTTTCCTGAAGGAATAGCCCTTGTGAATCTTACCTCTATGAAGATGGCTCTCCGATCTGGCTTCCTCTCTTACTCAATGCCGGCATTAGAGCTCTTATATCTCTCTGGTCTCAGTGTCAGCTCCTTAGCAGGTCTGTAAACATTTCAGTTATTTTCTAAAACTGATTAATGTGTGTCTGTCTTAATTGAGTAACTTACATATAATTATATAGCATAATATATGGTGATATATTATTATTATTGACATATGTAATATAGATAATAATACCTTGTAATATTTTATACATATATCTACATATAATATTAAACTTTTATATATTAAAACTTTTTGTAGTTGGTGGATTTCAGGATCTCTAACTTACCATTTTTCCAAAATAGAAGTTCTTCACTCTCTGTCTTCAATCTGATCCAGATCCAGTATGTCTGTGTCAGGCCTAAACCCAAAGAATCTTTTCATACTCTTCTGAGCTACCCTCATGTGCTGATCCAAATCTCTTATAGTGACTACAATTCAGCTCACATAACTACTCTTGGCTGATTTCGCAACTAGTGAGAATCAGTTACAATGGGTGGCCCTGCTGTGAACAGATCTTCAGTTGTCCTCCCTGACTTTCCAGTTGCTCTCTGGAATCCTCTGATGTTTCAGCAACCATATTGGATTTCTTGATTCTGAAGATTGCCTGAATCCAAGCTTGCTCTGATCTTTAGATACCATATTTGAACAGCCCCTCTCTCTTAGTAAGTGTCAGCTTTTCTCACCTTATTTATCTGCCAGGCTACCCCTACCCCTGGCCCGCCCAACCTCAAATATCCAGCTCCACTTTGGGTACCAGTCATTAGATATACTCCAGGCTCCTTCGCTACCCTGGGGTTGCTGAGGTTAATGGCATGCCTGTGGTCAAGCTTCCTTGAGCTGTGATAAAAGTGATATTTGTGAAAATGAAAAGTAATATCACAAAGCCCTCCTGGAACAATGCTGTCAAAGAATCTCTCTTCCTTGAATTATTTGTACCACTCTTAGGGTACTTGTTCACCTTCCCCTTTATGCTGTAGTAATTCAAAGGATACTTTGTCTTACTAAAGTAAAAAATTAGCTGTTTAAGGGTAAGGAGTGGAATTGGAGTCAAAAGACCTGCATTCAAATCCTGACCCTATCATATTCTAGTTATGTGGCTTTGGGCAAGTTACTTTCACATCGATGCCTCAACATTTTCCCCTATAAAACTGAGTTTAATATCCAATCTTTATCAAAAAACTTTGGGCCCACTTATGCCCAGGGACTTAGAGTTTTTTTTTAAGATTATCTGGATATAAGTAATACCGTACATATGTATTTATGGAATACCCCAGCAGTTCCTTGCAATAGTTGTCCTATTTCTGTGACAACACATATAAGCATTCATAGTAAATGGACTAAATCACAATTGTAATTACACTCATATTATTTCATTCAGGCTAGTTTTTGTCACCAAGAGAGTTAAAAAATAACCTAGTTTTTGGAGATTTGACTTTCGTAATTGCAGAAACAGAACTGTGGGCCTGTATTACGTATCTCACAGAAGTGTTGCAAGGATTAAATAAGATAATATAAATAAGATCTCCCATAATTGAGTTCAGTATGTATATAGTAAACTCACAAAGTTTCATGTGAAGCTGATTTTTAATGACCTAATGAATATTTATTTATGTTGTTCATGTGAAGGCTGATGATAAGGATTTTTATGTGAATGATAAAAACTTTCTAGTCCCTGGCTTTCTTTTTTTGGAGATTTATTGGAAGGCACCAGCAGCCAGCTCGTTCTTCTGATCACAAAGAAGACCTTCCCGTTACCTGTGTAAGTCAGGAGCAGATGACCTACAAATTCAAGTGTTCTGGAATGTTAGGACTGGAAGGGGCTTCAGAGACCGATTGGCCTGTGAATGTGAACTGCTTTCCAAGGCTGGTTATCCATATTGCCATTTAGTCTTTTAATTTTATTATTAAAGAAATTGAATTCTTGAGTGGAGAGAGATGTGAACGTGATTTTCCCAACATATAGAGGTGAGAAGGTCTGAACATCACATGGAAGAGAGGAATTCTTTTCACAGCTATACTATGGTGACCATCCCTCCCCACTGAGAATTACTTTCAGGAAAAAATGGAAAATTGTCCCACTTTTTCAGTTATTCACTTGGTAAAAATTATAACATTTGGTTAAAAGTATTACGTTTAAAAGTTTTGCTTATGTCCAGTCTTTAAGTACTGTACACTTAGTTGTGCTATTAACCTAAATGGTTGGTAGCTACAGTACATCCATTCATTCAATAAGTATTTGAGTTCTTCCCATGCACCAGATCTTGTTGTCTCTCATGAGAAAGGCTGAACAAAAAGAAAGGTTTTTCTCTAATGGATCCTATATGGGTGGAGGGGGGGAAATAGAAAAAATCAAGTGAACAAATAAACAGGCCAGGTAATGTCAGTCCCTGATGAGTGACATGAAGACCATCTCTCAGGATGGGTCAAAGAGACTGACTAGGGCTGGATGGGCTTTTCTTAAGTTTGATCAGTCAGGGGAGACCCCGTGAATGGTGATATTTGGGTGACATCGGAGTGTTACCCAAAGGCGAATCCAGCCATTTGGAAAAAGAGCACTCAAAGATGAGAGGACAGAAAACACAACATCCTGAAGCTAGAGGGCGCTTGGGATGCCAAGCAACATGGAAACATGGGGGCCCATGTGGCTGGAGAGAGTGGTTCAGAGGGAGATGGTGGTCTTGTCACCCAAGGCTCACAGGCCATAAGAAAGAAAAAGGAGTTTGTTTTCTGAGTGTACAGGAAATGGTTGGAGAACGTTGGGGCCTAGGAGTGATGTCAGGAAAGTAAGGCACAAAATTCCAGGGGGGCCCCCCAAAATTCAATAATTGAGATCAATTCTGTATATATATATATGTATATATACATACATATATATAT
>RCUC01114902.1:0-13080 GCA_003697995.1 Taxidea taxus jeffersonii
GCAGAGTTTTCAGATGAGGAGAGAACCAAGTGAGAAAGGACACTGTTGGCTTTTTATCACATCTATACATACCTCAAACATTTTTAAAAAATTTTTATTTCAAAAATATAGAAATTTCTAATACTTGCATGCCCATAATGAAGCTCTATTGATTCATGTCATATAGTCATATAATCACAATTGTTTTGGATTTTAAAAAATAAAGCAAAATAGTTCAAGTTTTAAAAATATGGTTGCTAGTTACCTTGAGTTTCCATCATAAAGTGAATCTAGATTTTGACTTGAGAAGCCTCAAGAGTGTCTGGTAGACTGTATGCTCCCCTCCTTTATTTCTCAGACAAGGTTTTCTTTTTTCCCTGGCCATTACTGAACAGCCTTTCTCTTTCTTCTTCCTCAAACAAGCATACACGGCTTTTGAAGTTTCTTAAGGGATATTTACTGCTATAACAACAGGAGAAAGGCTTTCTGCTATCTCTTCCCTAATACCTTTCAATTAGACCCTGGAGAAAATAACAAAGTCACAGATTGTGCCAAGTGCCTCAGTGTTCCTAGATTTCTATGTTAGTAATGAACATAAACTCTACTAATGAATTCATACGCTTAACAAAAATAATTCTATTGTTTTGCCTTGTAAATGGTGATGATGGAAAATGCAGAGATTTCCTATTCATATGTGTGTGTGTGTACATGTATATATACATATATATATATAAATATATATATATTTAGAATAAGGAATAGCTTACACACTATTTTGTATCACACATTAGGTTGATGTGTGTGTGTAGGGGTGGGTGTGTGTGCACGCATGCGCGAGTGCATGTATAACAAAAAAGTCTTGGTACTATAATTATCCCTTGTCTTTTTATACTGCTTTGCTAATTCAAAGACTAGGGAGTTGGATCTGAGACTGCAGAAGAGTTTATGACCAATCTGTCTACTTAAGCTTCGTGTCACCTCTATCTCTGTGTGAACTGAGGATAATATTAACATTGAATAGATGTTGTTGTAAATAAACCACCACCTGAATTGGAAATCTATAAATTGACTATAAGGAGGTAAATTCAATTATCACTGAGTAAAGTCATTTTCTTTATGAAACAGATGTCAGAAAAGGAAAAAAAAAG
This sequence comes from Taxidea taxus jeffersonii, assembly GCA_003697995.1. Lineage (NCBI taxonomy): Eukaryota > Metazoa > Chordata > Mammalia > Carnivora > Mustelidae > Taxidea > Taxidea taxus. The sequence continues at coordinate 1,128 of RCUC01114902.1, forward strand.
GTGACTTTCAAGATTCTACAGGCTGGATTCTTGTGAGAAAAGTTAAAAAAATTTAAATCTAAAGAGACTAGAACAACTGAATCCTGAGTAAGTTTAGTGGCAAAAATTTGGCAATGATTTTATTTCCCCATGTCTACTGCAATTTTTAATATTTTTCTGATCATAAGATTATCACTAACTAGCTCATCATAGAAAATCTGATAAGCATCAAAAAACAAAAGGGCCGAGAAAAGATCATATACCAGTCAGAAGCAAATATTATTTATATTTAAGAAGTTTCTTATGTAAATTATTCTCTGTTCTCCATAGCTGAAATTATATCATACATGAAATTTTGTATTTTGCTTTATTTGTGGTATCAATAATTGTCCATGCCATTAAATAAATGAGCAAGAATAAATTTTAATGACCACACAGTATGCAATCATGTGGGCATTTCACGATCTGTTCCATCATTTTCTTCCTATTGGGTATTTGAGATGTCTCCTATTTAATGAGTACTTAAAATACAACCATTAACTTCTTTAGACATAATGAGATTATATTTTGGATTATTTCCTTTGGATAGATTCCCCAATGTAGAATAGTTAAGCTAAATAAATATCTTTATTAAGGATCTTCTTATATGCATACACTTGATAGGCCTGAGTGAATTTTTGCCCTACTCTCACCATACTGAGTATTAACATAGTTTTTAGTTTCTGCTAATTCGATAGAAAAAGGGGAGGGGGCAGGGGAGCTGAAGTGTTGGTATTTTACTTTGAGTATTTGTAGAGTAAATTATTATTCCGCATCTGTGTGAACATGGAAGATAAGTACTGAAGTCAAACCAACGGAAAGTGCAACGCCAAGCACTGGTGAAATGAGACTGGCAACACTCGAAGGTGTGAGAACTGCTCAGTTATCTGCATACCAACTAAACTCTTAAGGTGGCACCCTGAAATTCCACAATGGATAGACCCCCAGGAAAAACCCCTAGTGGAATGCCAGGTCACTGGACATAATCTCAGTTAAACCTTAGGGGCCCCAGTTTTGAGTCTTGTCTTTTGACAACAGTTAACAAAATTAAAGGAAAATATTCTATTAAATGCTGGTTCACTGTAAATCTTTAATGATTATGATAAATAGATGTTTTAATCATTTTTGCAGGTTCTTTTATGATATATGACAATAAATCTGAGTTTTCCTTTCTTTGTTTAGTGGATACAACAGAAAAAGCAAATAGGCAACAGGATTCCAAATTTTTATTCATAGTCAGAAGAAATTTATTAAAGTGCTGTGAACATATGGTATATTCATGAGCTATTTAAAAATCCTTTTTGAAATTCTCTAATTACATAAGAGCATTCCAATTGTTTTGGTAAACCCTCACAATTTATGTCTGTTATAAAGCCAAAATATTTTAGTTTCATTTGAAATAAGGTACTTTCGGGGCACCTGGGTGGCTCAGTGGTTAAAGCCTCTGCCTTCGGCTCAGGTCCTGATCTCAGGGTCCTGGGATCGAGCCCCACATCGGGTTCTCTGCTCAGCAGGGAGCCTGCTTCCCCCTCTCTCTCTGCCTGCCTCTCTGCCTACTTGTGATCTCTGTCTGTCAAATAAATAAATAAAATCTTAAAAAAAAAAAAAAGAAATAAGGTACTTTCTCCTTCCTATTTATCAGAAAATATGATTCAAAAATTAAAAATATGATTCCTTTTTCTAAATTTTATATATTATTCAGTGCTCTCAAATACTGCCATCCTCAATGTATGTCTTACTTATAAAGGAAAAGTTGAAAGCATACCTTAACCATTACAGTATCACACTGAAATATAGATACAAATTTTATCAACATTTTGAACTCTATCAGATACTAATTCAGATACTAAAAGAGAGATTGTTGCTAAAAAAATTACATAGATGTTTTTTATATATAGCAAGGTTTTTGCTTCATGTAGTCACTAGACAATGAGAAGCGTTTTATTCTACTGATAAAGAAGGTAAGGGAATGAAAACACAGAGAAGGAAAATAAGAATGCAACTAAAGGACTATTTGGAAAAAAAAATCAAGAACTTTGTCTCTGGTTTTGGAAAATGACACGAATGCAATGAATAAATCTTTTCAAACACAACTTGAATAAAAATCTGCTATAATCTTGCAAGGGTTATGAATGTATCACACAATGTGGCTTTCATACCTTAATTATTTTGGTTGTTCAGGAAGTGAAAGATTCACAAGTTATAGAAGATTGCTGCTGGCTCATTTTATAAAGTTTAGATGTTGAAAAGATGAGAAAGTGAATAAGAAAAAAAGATTGTGGTACGAACTCTGGTAACTCTGGTTTTGGGAATACTATATGGGCAGGGTCATGAAGCAGACAGAGCAGGATCAAATCCCAGTTCTATCACTGCCTGTGTGACTCAGGAATCAGGTGCTCAAAGTCTTACTGCTACAATATGGAGATTTTTCGATTTCTCCAGTACTGATAACGGCCCGTGATAAACTCTTAAAAAACAGTCTTATTACTACCATTATTACCACTACCGCCATCCTCCTCCTCTTCTTCTGCATCCCCAAGTTAAGAGAAAAAGGTATCATAAAGTAAACTCTCAAGTTCCTCTGGAATGTTCTTTTCTCTAAATATTCAGTAGGGTCACTTAGGTCCTGGCTCCAATTCAACCTAAAGTAGACTTCATCATCCTACCCCTCTATCAATTTTTATCTCACAATTGTCTTGGATTTTCTATGCAGCACTTATTGCTATCTAAAATTATCCTGTAAACTAATTTATCATATTATCTCACTAGCATGTACATTTCATGAGAGCTGGGATTTTGTTGAATTTGCTCATTGCTGAATCCTCCAGAGACAAGAACATGGCCTGGCACATAATAGATACTCAAAATAACCACAGACAGCCCATAATATTTGCTGGATAAAGATGTGAATCATAAGTGACTAAAAGTGTTAGTAGTTGTGTGCCTGATGAAATGACAGAGCTTTAAGATCCACTATAACCCAGTTAAACTCTGGGTTAGTATTCTTCCAAGACTAGTCATAAAGCATTACATAGTCATAAAGATTAGATAGCAGAAACTCAATATAAATGCTACAGTTGTTATCTGAATTAGCAGTTCAGCCTAAATTGATTAATAAGTGTACTTTCTAGTCGACCAGAAGTCTGTGAGAGAGGACTAAAGTCAGAAGCCCCTATTTAATAGCTACATACCTTGTTAGCCATAAAAACTGAGACAAAGAAGTTAACAGTGATTCATAAATTAGAACTGCGGCTATTATGATATCAAGAACTTAAAAAATCTATTAAAATAAGATTAAACAAGTAAATGTCTCAACCACATGGAATTTAAGAGAAAATTGTGACCATCTATTCTGCTTATCTGGTCTAGCCTTGACCATCTACCTAATGGCAAGAATGAAAAACAGAACAAAAGTGCTTAGAATAATGAGCTGTGAAAAAATTCTTGTATTCTATGCCTATACCATTAAAACTCTTGGATTTCCTCATTTTGCAGGACCCTGGAATTAATCACTATTTGTTCTGCTTTAGAGGAATTGGATAACTCAAATTAAAATAACATTCCATATCAGCCACAGCAACTTCTTTCAAGATATGTCTCCAAAGGCAAAGGGAACAAAAGAGAAAATTGACTTTTGGGACTTCATCAAGATCAAAAGCTTCTGTACAGTAAAGGAAACAATCAACAAAACAAAGAGGCAACCCACAGAATGGGAGAAGATATTTGCAAATGACAGTACAGACAAAAGGCTGATATCCAGGATCTATAAAGAACTTCTCAAACTCAACACACACAAAACAGATAATCATGTCAAAAAATGGGCAGAAGACATGAACAGACACTTCTCCAATGAAGACATACAAATGGTTATCAGACACATGAAAAAATGTTCATCATCACTAGCCATCAGGGAGATTCAAATTAAAACCACATTGAGATACCACCTTACACCAGTTAGAATGGCCAAAATTAGCAAGACAGGAAACAACATGTGTTGGAGAGGATGTGGAGAAAGGGGAACCCTCTTACACTGTTGGTGGGAATGCAGGTTGGTGCAATCACTTTGGAAAACAGTGTGGAGATTCCTTAAGAAGTTAAAAATGAGCTTCCCTATGACCCTGCAATAGCACTACTGGGCATTTACCCCAAAGATACAGATGTAGTGGAAAGAAGGGCCATCTGCACCCCAATGTTCATAGCAGCAATGGCCACGGTTGCCAAACTGTGGAAAAAACCAAGATGCCCTTCAACAGATGAATGGATAAGGAAGATGTGGTCCATATACACTATGGAGTATTATGCCTCCATCAGAAAGGATGAATACCCAACTTTTGTATCAACATGGACGGGACTAGAAGAGATTATGCTGAGTGAAATAAGTCAAGCAGAGAGAGTCAATTATCATATGGTTTCACTTATTTGTGGAGTATAACAAATAACACGGAGGACATGGGGAGATGGAGAGGAGAAGGGAGTTGAGGGAAATTGGAAGGGGAGATGAACCATGAGAGACTATGGACTCTGAAAAACAATCTGAGGGTTTTGAAGGGGCAGGGGGGTAGGAGGTCGGGGGAGCCAGGTGGTGGGTTTTATGGAGGGCACGTATTGCATGGAGCACTGGGTGTGGTGCATAAACAATGAATTCTGTTACACTGAAAAGAAATTAAATAAATTTTAAAAATTTTTAAAAAAAGGCAAAGATCATTAGGAAAAATAAAAGTATGATCCAAACATAAAAAAAAAATAACGTTCAATTAAGTTAAAAACAAAAATTATCCTCAAGTATTTTACTAATACTTCAACTAAGTATACTTTAACTAATACTTTAACTAAGCTTCAGACAATTTAACCAGTCCATTTTCTACCCATCACTCACCTGCTGTTCTTCATATTGTTTTATACTCGTAGTCTGTAATTTCAGTAAGATTTTTGCCAATACCTCCAAACCCATGCATTTCTTTGTCTCCGTCACATCTGGCTAGCAAAACCCAACTAATACAGATCACGTACCTTCTCCATATTTGCTTATGAACTGCTGAGCAATAGACACCTGAAACCACCACGAATTCATGGTCACCAACCTAGACACCATCTAGAAACTCTACCATGTTTCTCTAGTCAACCCTTTCTAAAATGACAATTCTATATTACACACACTCATCTCAGTGTCTGTCCTCTCTCCGAGTCTAGGCAGATGTCCTCACCTCCTATTTCTTCAAATAGCTAACAGGGGCCATCAGATGATAATTATCTCACATCTCCAGCACTAACTCTACCAGGTCACTGGTATGCTGATTTTCTTCTCCACTCTCATTCTACAGTGGAGGAAGGACCCCTTCTTGAACCATTTGTCCTCTGAATCCCATTTTCTTCCACCTTCTTAAAGACCTTCTCCTCTTCAATCAAAACGTATTTTGATTCTTGCAATTACTCTATCAAAAGTATTCTTGGTAAAGTCACTTATGACCTCTATATTGTAATGTCCCAAAGATATTTTTCTGTCCTTACAACAACTTCCCCTAGCAGAAGCCTTTGACACAGCTGAATGCTTCTTCATTTTTCAAAATACTATTTTCTTTTGGTTAATCACATTCTATTGGTTTCCCTCCTACTTCTGGCATCACCAAATCTCAGTCTCTTTTTCTAGTTCCCTCTTCTCACTAACGCTTACACGTTAAGGCCCTCTTTTCTCAAGCCTGTTATATGCTCCAGGCAAGCCCATTTCCTTCTATTCTTTCAGTTGTCATTTAGCTGTAGATGACCCATGAGTTCAGGCTAGAGCCTACTATATCCCTAATGTCTAGCTGTTACATGGTATCTTGTAGCTAGAATGCCCGAGTTTGAAGCCCAGTTCTGCTACTTTGCATGCCTTTGGGCAAGTTGCTTAACAATCTGCTCTGTTTCTTCCTCCATAAAATAAGGATAAAAATAACTTTTCTTATTTTATAGGGTTGTTGTGAGATCTAAATGAATTAATATTTGTTAGCAGAGACTGTCTTTCTTTTGTTTGGTTCTGCACCACCAAGTGCAGTGCCTCAAAGCAGGTATTCCATGAACATCTGCTGATTCACTAAATAAGTGAACTTACCAGATGGCAAATTATCACAATTCTGAGGAACTTTCTACTAGCCCTATTACATTTTAAATTCCTTGCTATAGCTACCTCTTGGTACCCTTCTAAAGGACACCACAAGTTAAAGAAAAAGAACACACAGGAATATTCCTGGAAAAACATAACTTGTTTAAAACACACACACACACACACATTTAGTCTTAGAAATTCATATGAATAGGATTCAGGCAGCAAAAAAAAATGATTTGGAGTAGTGGTTTTAACAGACACTTATTATTATGAATTATGAAATGATTCAAAATAAATCTAAATATATTACCTCATCTCTTTCATTAGACTTTTGTAAAACGAGGAATGACTGGCCTGAGGAACACTTAAATCAAAAAGAAAGTGGTTGAAGGAGAAGCACCAGGTCCTCAGTGTCTGATCAACACAGTGCTACCAAAAAGGAATGATTAACTCCCATATTAGACAATAGCAATGGTGGCAACAAGCATTCCATTTGTATAGGGTAGCTTATGTCTGTCAACTTTACTGTTTAAAATTTGGGAAGTTAGGGGAGAAGTCTAGATTAGAAGGTATTTCTTAGAGAAGCAGATGATCTTAGTAGACAAGTACTGGAGGAGTAGCCTTTCACTTGAAAAGCTACTGAAGACTAATATTTCTATCCCGAGACACAACACTCCACTCACTTACTACCTTGGTGCCATAGGGAGGAAGTCTTTTCCTAGTGGTACAGATGGATTCCAGTTTGGGGATTCTTGGAAAGTCTCCTCTCTCTTCACAAATTCCTATCTTCTGCTACTCCTGGTGGTTGGGAAGGCTATACATTTTAACCCGTGTGGCAGTCTTTAACACTGTTCACCAAATTTTCCACCCAGGGATATGGTAGTACAATATATCTCCTCCCCCAATCTCTTGAGTTATACTGGCCACGTGACTTGCTCTGGGCAATGAGATGTGGGCTGAAGTAACTGGTGTCCTTCTGACATATGCATTACAAACCAGTGTGCATTTACTAGATTCTCTTTTTCCATCCCCACCCTCCAACTCCATGACTCCCATCTTGGCAAATGGAAATGGTTCAGACAGTAGCTGCTCTACCAGCTGGGCTCTGGATGGATGATGTTGAGAGTCATGGGCAGAGCAAGTGGCATGGGCAGAACATATAGAATGTACAGAGCATATTATCTTAAATCACTGAGATTTTGAGGTTGTCCCTACATCCTAAGCTGGGTCTACACTTACCAGTGTGAATTTATAGTTTGCTTACTATGTGCAAAGCACTGTGCTAAACTAAAAGGGATACAAATATTTCATTAAGAAACAAGTTGGGGTGCCTGGCTGGCTCAGTTTGTAGAGCATGCAACTCTTGATCTTGGAGTTGTGGGCTTGAACCCCACACTGGAGGCAGAGTTTACTTAAAAAAAAAAATAAAAGAAAGAAACAAGTTAATTTTCTGACTTTCCCTTTCCTTGGGGAGCCAAGCACTCTTGCTTGGTTTATAATCAGACAGGAATCAGACCAGCTTCTGACATTTATACATTAGCATGAAAAAGTTTTAGAGCTAGAATTATTAGCAAACTGTAGAATTCCTTTTCTGAATTGTAGAGATAAAGTTCTTAGAGCTGATAAAACTTCTATGCTTTTGAAAACAATTATAAGTACAGTATAGTATTTCATAAATAGAGAAACATATATAGCAAACCTGAGTTAAGGAACAGATATGATTTTAGTAATTCATTCTAGGACAAAAAAGTAGTCATTTCATTTGACTAAAATATATATTATTTATAATCAATCCCATATATTCCTAGATCTCTTTTAAAGTACAAAGTAAACTTTTTTTTAAAAGATTTTATTTATTTATTTGATAGAGATCGCAAGTAGGCAGAGAGGCAGGCAGAGAAAGAGGAGGAAGCAGGCTGTCCACAGAGCAGAGAGCCCGATGCGAGGCTCGATCCTACCGCCCTGGGATCATGACCTGAGCCGAAGGCAGCGGCTTTAACCCACTGAGCCACCCAGGCACCCCCAAATTCAACTTCTAATCATACATTCAATGAGAGACAGTTGGAACTCATTAACCATGGAAATTTAATAAGCAAAATTACTATAATCTAGTATGACTTTGAACCTTTTTAAGTGAAAATATTTATTGAGTATATCATATTCCTTTCTTTTATAAAAATCTCAATAGTAAATGCTAAATAGTAAATTTAACACCTGAAGTACATGTAAGGATCAATTTAAACTTCTAAGAAATCATAGGGTCAAACACATTAGTACAAAATAACATAAGGAGACAATCAATATCATTTAGTAAATATGATTAAAATTGTTCTTTTTCAGGAAAGTATCATACGTGTACCATTAAATGGCTAAGAAAGTTTTAGCTGAATAGTTTCCTCAAACTAAGCAAATATACATTGTATCATCCCTTTCCCATTTACCTTTTATAATTTATTCTTGGATTTACAATTTTTTCTTAGATTTACAACTTCTTAAATTTACAAAATGCTCTAACGTCAATTCTATTTAAAAGGTCCGCTATAGGGGGGCCTGTTGGCTCAGTCTGTTGAGCAGCGGACTCTTGATTTGGCTCAGGTCATGATGATCTCAGGTCATAAAATCAGAGCCCAATGCTGTGTGTAGAGCCTGGTCAAGATTTCCTCTCTCTTTTTCTTTGCCCCTCCCTCCCTCCCTCAAGAAAAAAAAAAAAAAGAAAGAAAGAAAATGTCTACCATAAATGACCAATAATATTTGGTAATTAATTAAATTTTGATATTGCCTCTAGCTCTCTGGTTTTCAAATCTTTCTCCTTTATAGAACCAGCGTTTATAGAATAGATTAAAAAAAGTAAGATGTTCTGCTGGGGTTGGGGGGGTGGTTTGAGGTGGGGAGTGGGGTGGAGTTGTAAGGGGCTTACACGGGGATTAGAGATTGTGCATATTTTTAGTCCCCTTGTTATATATATATATATATTTGTCTTTGTACACTACCTCAGTCTTCCAGGCCATTTGCTTACTTGTGTTATCAATGTACAGATTTTGCTTTAAAAGGCAGGAGACTTTTCTGTTGGGGTTTTAAAAAACAAAGGTCACAGAAAGCCTCATAAATGTTTAGTCACAAACATTTACTAAATATTTTCTAGCTCTAGGCATACAGTGCTAAGCAAAGGGCTATAAAAACAGCAGAAACTTAATTCTTATTTTTGAGTTGTACAAATTCTCCTGGGGAAAGGGGTGATGAACCAGTAACAGGGTCATAAACAAAGCATGGTAATAGCCTATGCAGAGAATGCAGGGAAGGAAGTCCCTGGCTTTCCCGTGCAGGAGTGGAGCTGGCCTGAACAGACAGTCAGGGAGTGCCTCATTGCAGGTGCTATCTAGGTTGGGGGGTTGGGGGAGGAGGAGCAGGTGAAAGCCATTCTAGGGAGAGCAAATGTGGATATAAAAACCATGCAGATGCGCTTGGAGAGTTTTAGGGGAAAAAAATCCACATTGTCCTTAGAGAGGAACTGTGTGAGGCATAAGGAACAAAACTGAAAAAGGTAAGCTGAGTCTGGGTTATTCGGCTTTCTTTGTAGGCCACATCAAAAGACTCAATTTATAAAGGCACAGGGACCAGTGGCAGTTGGTGAGAAGGGCAGTGTGGCATGATTACGAGACTATTTGGGGTTTAGGTTCAGAACTGGCTGAAGGGCTAGGATGCTGGAGACATGGTTGGGTCATGTGGATATCCATAAGCCAGTTTTCTGCCTTCTCATCCTATCACAGCGAAAACAAAACTAATAAACCAAAACACAAACCTTTTTTCTTACAGGTCTATCCAAGTTTCTCACTTTGGGTTTATGAGAGTTATATCTGCTCACCAGAAACTAAAATCCGCAGGGCAGGGATTTGAGATGTTTTTAGTCTCAGGGCAAAGAACACTGTGCAGCACGTGGCCGGAATGCATCACTGAAGATCGAACTCTCTCAGGTTGTGAATCAGTTTCATCCGCACGGCTGTCCAATCTCTCTCTCTCTCTCTCTCTCTCTCTCTCTCTCACACACACACACACACACACACACACACACACACACTTTCCTGCCTATGTAGCCCCTCTAACTACCTCATCCAAAGTGTTTCTTCCCCAGACAATTATTCTCGGTAAGAATACTGATACCTGGGTGGTTTAGTCAGTTAAGGTTCTGACTCTTGTTTTGGCTCAGGTCATGATCTCAGGGTCTTGAGATTGAGCTCCCAACTGGGCTCTGTGCTTAGCAGGGAGTCTACTTGAGATTCTTTCTCCTCTTCTCTCGCTGCCCCTCCCACCCTCAAAAAAAAGAGAATATTGATGAAAAAGGAGGGTGAAAAAGTTTTATAAATCTAGCCCTTTCTCATTTTATAATGCATTTAATATTCTTAATTTTTATTATTTCTCTCTTCTTGGTTCTTTTCTTTTAATTATACAGACTCAGTTAACCATATTGGTAATTTTTTCATAATATAGACATTTAAAATGATGTATTTCTTTTTTTTTAAAATTTTTTAAAGATTTTTTTATTTATTTGACAGAGAAAGAAAGATCACAAGTAGGCAGAGAGGCAGACAGAGAGAGAGGGGGAAGCAGGCTCCCCACTGAGCAGAGAGCCCGATACGGGGCTCGATCCCAGGACCCTGAGATCATGACCTGAGCTGAAGGCAGAGGCTTTAACCCACTGAGCCACCCAGGTGCCCCTAAAATGATGTATTTCTTTAAGAAAAACATGGGCTACTTCCCACAGAATTTAAAGGGATGCTTATACTTCAGTTGTTTGTTGAATAGTCTATCTTAATATTATAGATTCACTACTTGGTCCAGTTATTTAAGAGATTAGTTAAAAAATTTCAAGGAGTTTCACTATTTTAAATATGTGTATCATTTATACCCAGTGTTATATTTTGATTATGGCATTATAAATACATTTTATTAAAAAATTTTCATTGTCTATAACATATAATAAATATTGATCAAGAATTTGGTTACCTAATTTTTCTATTTCATTATGCCATTATTTCAAGCCTCCTTTTTAACTACATTGCTCAAATCTGTCATGTATTCATTTTACAGGCTTAATTTTTTTTTTAAGATTTTATTTATTTATTTTAGAGAGACAGAGAAAGCATGAGCAGGGTGAGAGGCAGAAGGAGAGGGAGAGTATCTCAAAAGCAGACTTCACATGGGAGGCTCAGTCCCACAACCCTGCAATCCTGACCTGAGCCCATCAAAAATCCCATGCTTAATTGACTGAGCCACCCAGGCACCCCTAGGCTTACCGTATTTTGCTTTTAGGGTACTATGATCATGTTTTTTAAATCTTTGTGTGTGTGTATTTGTAATTATGCTCTCTATTGATATCTTTTGTTCCTGGATTCAAATCAACTTTACTGGAGTCCAAAATTAAAATACTAGCCAGAGAGGATGATAAATCTGAGCCTGATTTTTATAGGCAGGATTTGGGGAGAGGAGTATTAATGCATTTCCTGATCTGTTTTTTGTTTTTGTTTTTTTTCCCTGTTCATATCAGATAGTTCTACATTTTATGGAAAATTTAGTATGTATAAGGTATCATTATTTATGGGTAATTTTATGTTATCCAATTTTTAGTGTTCATTAAAAAAAGGAAAACCAAATTACTATTAATTCTCACCCCCTTTTTGCTCTGGCTACTAGGAAACCCAAAGACAAATTTCTGCCCAAAGCCTACTTGGCTATACCAGATACTTGTTAATCTTACCTGTGACTCTAATATTCTCTGACTTTATTAGTCAGGGAGAGACAAATACTGTATGATTTTATTCATATGTGGAATTTAAGAAACAAAACAAAAAAAAAAAA
>RCUC01114908.1:0-15986 GCA_003697995.1 Taxidea taxus jeffersonii
ATTATTTCTCTTCTCCTGCTGGGTTTAGGCTTTCTTTGTTGTTCTTTCTCCAGCTCCTTTAGGTGTAGGGTTAGGTTGTATATTTGAGACCTTTCCTGTTTCTTGAGGTAGGCTTGTATCGCTATATATTTTCCTCTCAGGACTGCCTTTGCTGTGTCCCACAGATTTTGGACCGTTGTGTTTTCATTATCATTTATTTCCATGTTTTTTTTCAATTCTTCTTTAATTTCCTGGTTGACCCATTCATTCTTTAGAAGGATGCTGTTGAGTCTCCATGTATTTGTGCTCTTTCCAAATTTCCTCTTGTGATTGAGTTCTAGCTTCAGAGCATTGTGGTCCGAAAATATGCAGGGAATGATCCCAATCTTTTTTTTTTTTTTTTTAAGATTTCATCCATTTATTTGACAGACAGAGATCACAAGTAGGCAGAGAGGCATAGAGAGACAGGAAGGGAAGCAGGCTCCGCGCTGAGCAGAGAGCCCAATGTGGGGCTTGATCCCAGGACCCTGGAATCATGACCTGAGCTGAAGGCAGAGGCTTTAAGCCACTGAGCCACCCAGGTGCCCCGATCCCAATCTTTTGATACCTGTTGAGACCTGATTTATGACCCAGGATGTGATCTATTCTGGAGAATGTTCCATGGGCACTAGAGAAGAATGTGTATTCTGTTGCTTTGGGATGGAATGTTCTGAATATACCTGTGATGTCCATCTGCTCCAGTGTGTCATTTAAGACCTTTATTTCCTTGTTGATCTTTTGCTTGGATGATCTGTCCATTTCAGTGAGGGGTGTGTTAAAGTCTCCTACTATTATTGTATTCTTGTCAATGTGTTTCTTTGATTTTGTTATTAATTGGTTTATATAGTTGGCTGCTCCCATGTTAGGGGCATAGATATTTAACATTGTTAGATCTTCTTGTTGGACAGACCCTTTGAGTATGATATAGTGTCCTTCCTCATCTCTTCTTATAGTCTTTGGCTTAAAATCTAATTGATCTGATATAAGGATTGCCACCCCAGCTTTCTTCTCATGTCCATTAGCATGGTAAATTGTTTTTCACCCCCTCACTTTCCATCTGGAGGTGTCTTCAGGTCTAAAATGAGTTTCTTGTAGGCAGCATATTGATGGGTTTTGTTTTTTTATCCATTCTGAAACCCTGTGTCTTTTGATTGGGGCATTTAGCCCATTTACGTTCAGGGTAACTATTGAGAGATATGAATTTAGTGCCATTGTATTGCCTGTAAGGTGATTGTTACTGTATATTGTCTCTGTTCCTTTCTGATAATACTTTTAGGGTCTCTCTTTGCTTAGAGGACCCCTTTCAATATTTCCTGTAGAGCTGGTTTGGTGTTTACAAACTCTTTCAGTTTTTGTTTGTCCTGGAAGCTTTTTATCTCTCCTTCTATTTTCAATGATAACCTAGCTGGATAAAGTATTCTTGGCTGCATGTTTTTCTCGTTTAGTGCTCTGAATATATCATGCCAGTTCTTTCTGGCCTGCCAGGTCTCTGTGGATAAGTCTGCTGCCAATCTAATATTTTTACCATTGTATGTTACAGACTTCTTGTCCCGTGCTGCTTTCAGGATTTTCTCTTTGTCACTAAGACTTGTAGATTTTACTATTAGATGGCGGGGTGTGGACCGATTCCTATTGATTTTGAGGGGTGTTCTCTGCACCTCCTGGATTTTGATGCTTGTTCCCCTTGCTATATTAGGGAAATTCTCTACAATAATCCTCTCCAGTATACCTTCTGCTCCTCTTTCTCTTTCTTCTTCTTCTGGAATCCCAATTATTCTAATGTTGTTTTGTTTTATGGTATCGTTTATCTCTCGAATTCTCCCCTCATGGTCCAGTAGTTGTTTGTCTCTCTTTTGCTCAGCTTCTTTATTCTCTGTCACTTGGTCTTCTATATCACTAATTCTTTCTTCTGCCTCATCTATCCTAGCAGTAAGAGCCTCCATTTTTTATTGCACCTCATTAATAGCTTTTTTAATTTCAACCTGATTAGATTTTAGTTCTTTTATTTCTCCAGAAAGGGCTTTTATTTCTCCCGACAGGGTTTCTCTAATATCTTCCCTGCCTTTTTCGAGCCCGGCTAGAACCTTGAGAATCGTCGTCCTGAATTCCAGATCTGACATATTACCAATGTCTGTATTGATTAGGTCCCTAGCCTTCGGTCCTGCCTCCTGTTCTTTTTTTTGTGGTGAGTTTTTCCGCCTTGTCATTTTGTCCAGATAAGAATCCGCTGTTCTCCTTGTTAAGTGAACTTGGTCTTGGCTGTATTTCTTTGATCTTCTCGGGGAGGGGCCTGTTGTAGTGATTCTCAAGTGTCTCTACCCCAGGCGGAATTGCACCGCCCTTACCAGGGGCCGGGCTAAGTAATCCTCTCAGGTTCGCTTTCGGGAGCTTTTGTTCCCTGAACGCTTTCCGTAGAGTTCTGGAGGATGGGAATGAATATGGCGGCCTCCCAATCTCCAGTTCAGAGGAGCGGAGAGCTATGCGCCCCAGTCTTCAGTGCGCCTTCAGAGAAAAGCGTTTAATCACTCCCGTCTCCCCAGCCTCCGGCAGCGCTTGAAGAGAATCGTGCGTAATCAGTCCCGTCTCACTGCCTTCTGGCTGTGTTCCGAGCTCACCCAGCCTGTGACCAAGCGTCTCTGTCTCTGGCAGAGTCCCACCTGGAGTCTCCGAACCCCGTAGATCCCTGAGCTCTCCCGGGTCAGAGTCTCCCCGGATCTTGTGGGGACCCCTCACACAGAGCACCGGCCTGTGTCACAGACCATGGCTCTAGGAAACCTCGGCTCTGTCTCCGCAGCCGGCTTCCCCACTCTAATACCTGTGAGCTCTGCGACACTCAGACACCCCCGATCCTTCTGTGACCCCGGGGGACCTGAGTCCACGTTCTCCCGGTGAGGTCTTCACCCCAGTTTAGCCTCTGGAGCGATGTCCCTCCGTGGAGCAGACTTTTAAAAGTCCTGATTTTGTGCTCTGCCGCTTGCCAGGAGCCGGCCCCTCCCCCCGGGGTCTATCTTCCCGTCGCGCTGGATTCACTTCTCCGCTGGTCCTACCTTTTAGAAAGTGGTCGATTTTCTGTTTCTAGAATTGTTGTTTTTCTTCTTTTCGATCTCCTGTTGGATTCGTAGGTGTTCGGAATGGTTTGATAGGCTATCTAGCTGATCTCCTGCTGCCTGATGTCGTCTCAGCCTGCTACTTCTCCCCCATCTTGACTCCTCCCCCCAATTTTAGCCATTCTGACTGGTGTGAGGTTGTATCTCATTGTGGTTTTGATTTGTATTTCCCTGATGCCGAGTGATGTTGATCGAGAAGTGTACTCTTTTTTTTTTTAATATTTTTTTTTATTTACTTGTCAGATAGAGAGAGAGAGAGAGAGAGAGAGAGCGAGCAAGCACAGGCAGAGAGGCAGGCAGAGGCAGAGGGAGAAGCAGGCTCCCCACCGAGCAAGGAGCCCGATGTGGGACTCAATCCCAGAACGCTGGGATCATGACCTGAGCTGAAGGCAGCCGCCTAACCAACCGAGCCACCCAGGCGTCCCGAGAAGTGTACTCTTAATATGAAATGAGATTCAGAGAACGGGAATGACTTGCTCAAGGTTGCATGGCTAGTACACATGGAGCTAGAACTAAGACCCATTTCCCCTGAACCATGCCCCCGACCCTGGCCGATCAGAGATTTTCTTTCCAAGCCATTAGGACTTGAGATACTTTGAGTCTGTCCGTTCTTAGATGTCATCTTTTCAGACAGCAAAGCCTCTCTCTTCTTCATCTGAGGCTTGATTTCAGGTAATTCTTGAATCTCCTTATTTCAGATCTTGGAGGTACCCTGGTTTACCTGTTCACCTCTATCGGGTATGGATGGGCTGGGGAGATATTGGACTTGGCATTAGGTTCTAAGCTTTCTGCTGGCATCTCCTTTCTGTTTGCCCTTACTGCAACATAAACACCGGATGTAACAAAGCTTACAGTATGATGAGTCAAACTATCGATGTACTGGGAGAAAATACAGGACACACATTTATGACCTCAGTGTACCAAAGGTCTTCTTAAGGTATGACACAGAATCTAAAGCTGTAAAAGCAAAGTACAATAAAAAAAAATTTCCACGTCAAGAAAGGCCACCTTCAGCAAACTCTAAAGAAATCCAACAAACGGAGACATTTTTGCAATGCATATTGTACACAAAGGCCTCCTTTCTAAATGTATAAAGAGTTTCTATGAATCTATAAGAAAAAACTACACAATAGAACAATGGAAAAAAAAGATGTGAATAGAATTCACAAAAAAAGAGGTTACAGATGGGTCTTTGTATCAAATATGCTTCTTGCTTTTATAGAGTTGATGCTTTAACATCTGCTCCATGTGCCTATACTGACCGGATACAGCTCTTTCCAGACAACCTGATAATATGCCTGAGTCACCTTGCCTTGGCCTCCTGCTTCCCTCACATCCTCCTCCCCCACTTTGAAAGGAGTCCTCCTCCTGGAGGTACACTTCTCAAATGTAAACCAACCAATCCAGAGTCCACACTCTAAACTCTCTCCTTATTAGGTCTCACATTCAGGCCCTTATACACTTCCCCTAATCACCCCAGAACCAAGTACCAAATCACTAGGGACAGCCCCTATGCCCCAGAGCTCACTGAACTTAATCCTACTAACCACTCCCACTGCCTACCCTGCTTTACCCATTCCTTCCCAAGAAAATCACAATAAAGGCTCTTGCCCAGTTCAACCCTGACTGTTCTGACTGTTCCCAGTGCTTATCCGTGTTGCCATCATGGCATGGCATGTCTCCTTTTCTTAGGAACTGTGAGTGATAAACTATTTTTTTTTAAGATTTTATTTATTTATTTGACAGAGAGATCACAAGTAGGCAGAGAGAGAGGAGGAAGCAGGCTCTCTGCTGAGCAGAGAGCCCGACGTGGGGCTTGATCCCAGGACCCTGGGATCATGACCTGAGCCGAAGGCAGAGGCTTTAACCCACTGAGCCACCCAGGCGCCCCTATTTTTTAATGGCAGCTGTGTCCTGATCTGTTTGCCTTCCTATACATGACATTTTCTATTAACACACTATATTTTTAAAACAGTCTTAAACATATGAAAAGAAGCTCCACTCCATGCATTTTAAGGTAAATGTAAGTGAGAACTATGATGAGATAACATTTTCCTTTCATCAGAGTGACAAAGTTCAAAAAGTTATATAGTGCACAGTGTTAGTATGAGCAAAGTCACATTCATTTATTGTTCCTGGGAGCATAAATTATTACCGCCTCTATGGAGAGCACTTTAGCAATAACAGTGAAATTTCAGAATATACAAATTCACAATCTGGGAATTCTACTTGTGGGTATATGTGTAAAAGAATTGAAAGTTTGGATCTTTTTTATTTTATTTTATTTTATTTATTTGACATAGAGAGACAGAGCGAGAGAGGGAACATAAGCAGGGGGAGGGGGAGAGGGAGAAGCAGGCTTTCCACTGAGCAGAGAGCCCAATTGGGGGCTCGATCCCAGGACCCTGGGATCATGACCCATGCTGAGCCACCTATGTGCCCCTGAAAGGGTGGGTCTTAAAGAGATATTTGTATACCTTGTTCATAGCAACATTATTTATAATAGCTAACAGGTGGAAATCACCCAAGTGTCCATAGGCAGATGAATGGATAAACAAAATATGGTATATACATACAATGGAATATTATTATTCAGTTTTAAAACAGACAGAAATCCTGTCACATCCTGCAACATGGTTAGAACAATACCAGTTTGAACTGCTTGGATCCACTTATATATGGGTTTTTTTCAATATTGAAACATAGTACAATACTGTAAATGTATTTTTTTCTTCCTTATGATTTCCTTAATAATGTTCTTTTTCTCTATTTGACTTTATTTTAAGAATGCAGTGTATAGGGGCGCCTGGGTGGCTCAGTGGGTTAAGCCTCTGCCTTCAGCATGAGCCTGCTTCCTCCCCTCTCTCTCTCTGCCTGCCTCTGTGCAGAGAGAGAGAGGGGAGGAAGCAGGCTTGTGATCTTTCTCTGTCAAATAAATAAATAAAATCTTTAAAAAAAAAAGAATGCAGTGTACACTATATATATAACATGCAAAATATACATTCATCTGCTATTTATGTTATTACTATGGCCAAGAGTAGGCTTTTAGTAGTTAAGTTCTGGGGAGGAGTCAAAAGTTATATGTGGATTTTCAACTGTGCAGGGGGATTGGCACCCCTAATCCCCATGTTGTTCAAGGGCAAATGTATATTCAAAAATTTTTGGGTTACTGAAGCTACAGCTTCACAAAATGCATGTTCTCTACTGTGAGCCACAAGCTTTCAAAAGTCAGCTTACTTTCTCTCTCAAGAACTTTCTCAAAGGAAAAAATAATATGATTAAGTATTTCTTCCTAATCCTTATTTTAAAAAGCAACATCTGTTCACAGTGACAATTTTTTTAAAAATCATCTGAATTTAGATTTTTTTTTTAAAGTAGGCTCCAGCATGGGGCTTGAACCATAACCCAGAGATCAAGATCTGAGCTGAGATTAAGAGGCAAAGACTTTATTAACCAACTGAGCCACCCAGAAGTCCCTTCAGATTATTATTTTCAATATTTAACCAACTTGCTATAACAGTTTAGCTAAAGAATCAATGAAAAATACAGAGGTAATTAAAATGTTATTCAATATATAATGAAAAATAAACACAGGCACGCACACATAAACAAACTAGGTCCTCATTATGTCTGTAAAAGCATCAAAAAAGAGAAAGGGAAATTAAGGACAATTAACCACACAGAGGAAGGGACAGATGAGCTGTGAGAGGGTAGGGTCTTTTCCTCTGATTCTCAGGCCTGAGTCTGTATGTGCTCAATGCGCAGTAAAGATTTTAGAATCAGTAAAGGAAGATAATCTCAGATAGGAAGCAGAGGAACCATTAATTCTTCTCTGTCCCTGATTTTCAAGTCTTTTCTGACTCCCACTTGCCACTGATCACATGTTCAGATAGCAGAGTTTTTCTGACAACACCCTGGATTCCTGGCCAGAATCAGCCTTCATGTTTTTCATTTCAAAAGTGCCAAGGATAAGGATATCCTAACATGGAACTTTCTTTTCTCTTCCCCAGACTCTTCTGCGGTGTATGGTTTTACTGATTGAACTTAGGAGTGTTAAATCTACTTTGCAAAGTGGAATGTGGCTTGTAGTCTTATAATCCTAATATAAAATTTAATCTTTGTAAATAGATTATTAGCCACATCAAAACCACAAATGTTTAAGTGCATTCCAAGCATGTTCCAAAGTCTTTTTCCATGCTGGAAAGATTTTTAAATTCCCACCTTACTGTCAGAGGTAAAAAAAATAAAATAAAATAAACCCACCCCAAACCAAAAAACTTTATGGAAAACATGGAACCCCTCTGTGTTGTTTAATAAGTTATCAGTCTGTTTAAAGTTTCTTGACAGCCAAAAAAAATCTTGAAAAATTATTCTCGCCAGGCTGCCTGGATGTCTAAAGGACAAGTGAAAACAGGCCAATAATAGCAAGACTTGTAGAGATTTTTAGAAGAGATTGAGGTTTTTTTTTTAATGCTTATCCTCCACATACAGCTATTAATGAAGTGTGATAACTAAGAAGAGGATAGGGGAGCTAAGGAGAAATATTTAAATAGAACATTAAATATTTACCTTTATTTTTTTCTTTTAATATACAGTTTACTTAAAAAGTCAATTTGTAAAATCCTAAAATAGTAGTGTTTAAATGTATAAATGTCCAGTGAAGAAAGATGAAATTTGCACCAAGGTAGGAGACAGGATTCCTTGGTTGGCTCTGTACTTGTCCAACTGCTCAGCTCAGGGCAAGTCTCAACTTTTCAGAACTTTAAGATAAAATAATATCTTAAAATTCTTATTCCTTATGGAATCACTATGGGAATTAAATTACACACTTAAAACTACATTGACTGCCAGCTTCTTGAGGGTGAGGATCTTATATTTTCACCATTGTAAACAGTTACTTGATCAATTCATGTATGAAAGAAAAAGAAGTCATTTTTCACTCTTGAAAAACATTTTAAATTTCGTTACAGATTAACCCAAGACACTCCTCAGTTCCTATAAGCAGGCAAACCTAAAAAATGAAGGAAGCTTTAGTAGTATCAGAAAATCACTAATATTTTCAATAACAATCAAAAATTTTTATTAAAAATTCCTAAAGTTATTTAATCTGTTACCAGCCTTAGGAGAATGAAATGTATAAAGAATAAGAAGGTATCTTTTGAACATGTGACTATCCCAGTAAAAGCAGGGAGTTAAGTAAATGATGGGAACAACTTTTCATAAACACGGTGGTAGAAGTGCTGTTAAATATACAAAAAAGCAATCTGCAAACCTTTCAGAGAGCAGTCTATTAAGAAACTTTTATGTCTATATATCCAGCCCAAGGACTAAGATTAGACCTGTTGCCTCTTCTCAATTCTCTGTCACTTAGAATACCATAATCTGGCTACTTTCCTGAATCAGAAATCTAAGCATCAGCTCAGACTCTTCCCTCTTCCTCACTTCCCTCCTCCCTCTGTCCATTCAGACACTAAGTCCAGCATTTTCTATTTCCTTAATATCTCACCTGTATGTATTCTGTCCCTTTTCCCATTGCCACTATCTTGGTTTGGTCTCTCCTTATATCGTACCTTGGTCACCAAAATGGCATTCTAATTGGTGATATGGCAGGAATGGAACAGAGGTAAATTTAATAGGTATTTAAGAGAACCAACTGATAGAATATAGGACAAAAGGTTTAGGAGAAGAATGAATTGAGTTCTGAGCGTGTGTAGCTTGAGGTGTCCTCGGGTCATCTGGTAAAGATATTCTCAGTACATGCATGTATGGGTGTCAGCAAAGCTTAAGGACAGAAAAGTAGGTTCATAGTGGACACTGTGGATTTGGCTGAAATATCCCCCTTTCATGTCCTACTCCTCCAAAAAGCTTTTTCCAGATCATCTCATTCCTACAGTGGTTGTTTCTTGCATTCAATTCTGACAACTCTGACAGATTCACAATTAAATGTTGCCTTTTGTTGGTATTTATTATTTCAAGTTTCTTTTTCCCAAATTAAGCTTCTTGAGAAGCTTAATTTGCTTTTATATGCTTTATGCCTATGGATGCCTATTGTGTCTGGTGCTTTGCTGCATACAAGAGGCACTCAAAACAAAGCAGGAGCTGAAGGGGTAAATTTGATTTTAGTGATTTTAATGATAACCATAATAAACATCTCCTAGACAGAGCTTGCACATAATGGGCACTGAATTAATATTAAGACTTAAAGTTTCCCATGGCTCTTCAAAAACCTCTTGATATCTCAATGGCTTCCAAATCTGACACGCCACTAACAGTTGGATGCAAATATATTTATTATACATTTTGTAAGAAGTCCAACAGTTCATAGTTTTATACATAACCTGTTCCAGGGAAAAGGTCACACATTGGCAAGCCTAGCCCATCTTCATCTCCTTACCCACATGACTTGAACAGCCCCACATTGTACTTTTACAGAATTTCACATTCTATATTGATGCACACTTCTGCGTCCTTAGTGTTTCCCTCCAACATTCACATTCCCTCCTCATGCCTCCCAAATGCTCCTGTGCTGCCTTCGCTCTTCACAGGTCGAAGACTTAAGTACGATTGGCACAAGAATTATTTTCAAGAAATGAAGAGAAGGAACGTTCTTGGTGAAAAACAAAAAGCCAAAAGGCTTAGGCAAGATAATTGCATGTTTGGATTTTGGCCCTTATTAAGACAAGAATGGCTTTATGGCTTCCAAGTCTTGGAGAACTTTGACACCTGACACACCGACACTTGACACCTGAGGTCCTACTTACAAATCAGTGGTACTTTACATAACCACATACAGACAGAAATAGAAATCCTAACTTGAAGAATATCATGACAACTATAACTTGTGTTATGTTTAGCAGCATCTAGTATGATGCTTTGAACAGAAGACACACAAACTCTGCTGAAAAAAATTGTTTTCTCATGCTACATATTTACTGCTTGTCTCTGTGCAAGGTCTTCAGCCAGGTGCTATACTGGATACAAATAAAATAACACATAACCCTTGTCACTATATTGGACAACAAGAGTCATAAATGGTCCCTCAGAGTGTATGTTGGTATATAGTCTTTTTGGAAAACTATCTGAAGTTATCTACTAAAGGTGAATGTAAACCTAGACTATGAGACAGTAACTTCACTCCTAGGTATAAATCCCAAATAAATAAATCCATAAGTATAAGGCATGTACAGGAATGACCATGGAGCTTCATAATCATCCAAAAGAGGAAACAGCCCCAATCTCTAAACAGAATAGAATGGACAAGCAAATTAGGGCCTATTTACATATAAGAGCACTATAGAGCAGTAATAAAGAATGAACTACTGCCACACACTGTGCTGTGATGAATTTCAAAGACGTAATGGTGAGCAAAGAAACCAGACACAAAGAAACACATACTGTATGATTCCATCTATGTGATATCTCAGAAGAGGCAAAACTGACATGTAGTGATAAATCAGAACTGTGGTTCACTTTGATGGGAGCAATGACTAGGAAGAGTCTCGAGGAGACATATTGTGATCTATGTGGAAATATGACAGGAATGGAGTACAGATAAATTCGAGAGATATTGCAAAGAGGTATTTAACTCTCAAACTGACAAAGAGAACACAGGAGAATTAGGATTGGGAGGAGAATGATGCATTTGGTTCTGAACGGGTTGGCTATAGGAATAGGTGAACATTCACCGAACTGCACACTGAGCATTTGTGAGCATCACTGTATATATGTTACATAACAAAAAATATTCTTTTGATACCAAAAATTTTTAAGCAAAAATAAAATAGAGCACCATCAAATTTTCAGTAAGATAAGACAAGAAGAACCTAGGGAGGGGCGCCTGGGTGGCTCAGTGTGTTAAAGCCTCTGCCTTCGGCTCGGGGTCATGATCCCAGGGTCCTGGGATCGAGCCCCGAGTCGGGCTCTCTGCTCAGCAGGGAGCCTGCTTCCCTTCCTCTCTCTCTGCCTGCCTCTCTGACTACTTGTGATCTCTCTCTGTCAAATAAATAAATAAAATCTTAAAAAGAGATTTTAAAATCTTTTTTAAAAATAAAATTATTTTCTAAAATAAAATTATTTTATTTATTTATAAATAAATAAAATCTTAAAAAAAGAAGAAAAACCTAGGGAGCATCAGGCTTCACAGGTAGGCAGCAATGGTAGAGTTGGGGAGCAGACGTCCCGCATTAACCCACACCGTTCACTGCTGGGAACCACGTGGCTTAGTTCCCAAGCACCACTTGGAACATTCATCCCAAAGTGTGAATTAACACAGTGTAGATCCTACCCTGTTAGGTCTTATTGATTAATACAACAGTTGTTCACCTTATTGATTAATACAGTCTGTCAGTGCAGAATTCTAAACTTTCCTTGCCAAATATGATAGGAAAAGAAGATATTCAATAAATATCTGTTCGTGACCTAGTAACACATGACAGGTATAGCCTATAAATGCTCGAGCAGTTGAGAGGTTATAGGAAACACTAGCTAAATGTCTCCTAGGACACGGGAATGGAGCCAGACTCTGAAAGGTGAGGAACAGATGCAGGGGTTTCAAAGTATGACCTATACAGATATTTGATTTGATTTCTTTTAGTGTGAGTAGCACAGTCTCTCAAGATGCAGAGTGACTAGGAGTATTTCTGGACAGCCATAACCTTACATCGTGCTTTGTGAATATGTGCCAGTTTCCTAGGCATCTGAGTGGGGGAAAGTCCCTGTGAAGGGACTTTGCCCCATAAACAGAAGATCATGAGAGACTAAGTGAATTATTAGATTGCACACGTGGTTTGGGCCCAGATCACACAGTGCCATGAATGCCATACTGAACATATTCCACAGGCAATGTTAAATGAGACCATGCCCTCCATGCTTTGGTAGTGTGGGCCATTGTGTGACCAGCATTAATAACAATAAATGGTGTAAGCAGCTTCTGGTTCTTTCCCTGTGATGCCAGGCATTAGACCTTTGGAAGTGGATTTCTGACTGCTTGCTTTCAATTGCCATCTGAGCAAATACAGCTTCTGTTTCGATAACCGAAGGAGGGAAGCTTATATAAAGTAGGTAAAAAATCTTGTTTGGACTCATAAATCTAAGAGGAATGTTGAAAGAATTAGCATGTAAAGCTATAGATGCCAATAGGATTAATTTCAATGGTGTTTGGTATGGAAATAAAGTTGTTTGATACCAATAATCATTCGGGAAGGTTTTGTTGGCATGAGGGACAGCTGTCGTGGAGTGAAATTACTGATTTCATTACTGATATAATTTTACACTACTCCAAAGGGTAGATAGGATGGTTCTTTGCTGCTATAACCTAAGGTATCCACCTTCTCAGGGGCTGGTCATACCCAATGATTAATAAATACAATTTCTGCATACATGTATACTGAGAGATTCTTGAGATATTTAATAAATCGTTACATTGAACATCAATATGCAGGAAAAGTCATCCTAAGTTCTCCTTTGACTTTACAAAACAAACCTTTCATGCTTCTTTATCTGTGCCTTAAAAACCTTGACTATAATTTTTATTATTAGCATCACATTTAGTAGAAATGAATTCTAGTTTAGCCTTATTTTTATTTGATACAATTGCTAAGGGTAGTGGTATAAAAGTAGAAACTTGGGGCACTTGGTTGGCTCAGTGGGTTAAGCCCCTGCCTTCGGCTCAGGTCATGATCTCAGGGTCCTGGGATCAAGCCCCCCCATCAGGCTCTCTGCTCAGCAGGGAGCCTGCTTCCCCCTCTCTCTCTGCCTGCCTCCCTGCCTACTTGTGATCTCTCTGTCAAATAAATAAATAAAATCTTTAAAAAATAAATAAATAAATAAAAGTAGAAACTCTATTGCAAAAATTTTGATGTACAATGGATTTTAGCAGAAATAGAGAACCCTGGTTACTTAAAAGTATTAAGACTAGAGATGTGGATTCATGGTTTTAAATATATAAATATAGATAAAGACAAAAATCATATTTCCTCTTTTTCTTTTCTTTTCTTCTTCTTTTTTTTTTTTTTTTGCTTCTCTGCTAATAGGAAGCAGTGTATTTCAATGTTCTACTGCTCTAGCTACATTTTGTTAGGTAAGTGTTGATTTTTCTATCATTGTATGTTAAGATATTTTATCTTCACTTTATGGATGTAAATGTAGTATAGTCAATAATGAAAGAAATCTGCTCTTTTATTTCATTTACCAACCTATAGGATGTACTTAAATGACTGCATATATGCAAATATTTATTATGCTATAAAAGTGTCAAAACTATTACATTAGTCCAGGATTCTATGATAAGACTTCAGAAGAGAGGGTGAGGACTATTTTATTTTAAAGTGCTTCAAACTGTGTGTATTGCCTACAGGTTACATGTGATAAGTCATCTTGATAATAATATTAGCTTCACCTGATCTTTAAGTTGATAATGACTCAGGTCTTAGTATAGTAATACGTAAAGAGAAACATACCTCTTGCAGACAAATGAAGGCTGGAGTTGTAGATAAATCAACACACCGCTCATCTTGGATATTAATTGTGGGTGCTACAGCATAAATGGGGTCCTCTTGATCCTTTTCCTCTGTCTCCTCTTCCTCTTCTTGTTCTGTGTCTGTGGCACTGTCTTCCATTTTTCACAATTCTAAAATAAAATCATTCCAGATTCAGCTGGTTAGGGATAGCGTCACCTATAATTTCAAATTAGTGGGAAATAATAAAAGCAAGCAAAAAATAATAAGAGAGTAAGCTACTCTCCCATGAAATTATAGGTCAGTACACTTAGCTGCAGATAAATTATTATAAAGGCTGCTTGGTTATAAAGATAGTCTCCATTGCTACATTCAAATCAATAACACTAATTTTAAAAAGGCTATTGTATTAACTGGAAAGTAATGATATAACTAGAATGTAAGCTCCATGAGAGCAGAAACCTAATTGTGTTTACTGAGCATTATAGTTAGCACTCAATTACTACTCATTGATTGGGTAAAAAAATAATAATAACATTCACCCTTACAATATAACACAAAGTTAATTCAAATTATTTTTGGGAAACTAAAAACCAACACAGTGCGGTGGCTAACACTGCCTCAGGCATGCACCTTATACCTGTGCACCTGCCCAAAAGCTTAATTGCTCGATGCCCGTATTCTTGCTGGGGGCACAGCACAAGCCTATGCTTGCTTGCAGGTTCTTCCTGGGCCCTCAGCTACGTATCTGCTGCTTGTGTGCATGCTTAATTGTCCTGTCGGGCTTCACTTACAAAACATCAGCTCAAGAATAAAATTAAGGATATCAAGATGGTGACCCCAGAGCATTAAACCATGCTCAAGCCTTTCGGAGGATGGGTCCTTGCATGACTGTACAAGTCATGGAGCCGGCCATTGATTTGCTGCCCATTGATTTGCTCACATATTCAAGGGGACCTGTCTTGGCCTGCAAGGTCTCTCCTGGCCCATTTTGTTTGCATTGGGATCATTGCTTCTAAGACAGCTGGTAAGGAGACTCAATTGCATTAAAAAAAAAAAAAAAGCCAATGTAATCTTTTGCTCTTTTGATCTCTGACCCATGTGAATCTGCACTTAACAGAAGAGTAAACTTGCACTTTTCTCTTGCCAGAGAACATACATCAAACTGTCATAAATTAAAGGGCCGGATCTTCTGTTAAATATCTCTTATCTCTCATGTCTATCTTATCAGATTAGCTCCTTCTTGATGATGGGATCCCCATTCTTTTAATAGGGAAATCATGTTCTGTAATATGAATCTGGAAGGCATGGTAGGCTCTGGCTCCTAAATTTATTCATCAAGTGGCCATAGGCATGCCATTTATTCATTTAGTTTCCTTTCCTCCTCTCTAAAATGGGGGTCACAGTAATTTTTCTGTTTCATGAAGAATAGACACAAACTAAATGGGATCACACCCATGGATTTTAGCTTCCATTCTACTATCTCTAATTCTCTACCACAGACATAAATTACACATGTGCTTATTTTCCTCTTCCTGCTGCAAAAATACTTCACAGGTGGTATCATGTACTTCCCTCAGGAGGCACTAAATGTCTGGTTGTCTGTTTTGTTTTGTTTTGGCTTCATTTGGTTGTCTTGATATTAAAAGCCATTGATATCATTTGGACTTCCACTCCTTTAATACCCACATGCTGTTTTCAGTGCCATAAAGCACTGTTAAAAGAACCTGTTGTTGTTAAGGCATCACAACAATTCAATTTTGGCAATTAATCACAGTTGTCATTTAAATCTTTGAGGAGCTGTAAAGGTTTGATTACATTTCTAGATTTGTTGATGTTTATGAGCTACAGTATATTGGTTCAACCATTTCATGGATGAAAACCTGTTAATGACTATCTCAGAAAAATTTTTCCCTCAGAACATTAGACCATACCTGTTAATGTCAGCTTTTGCTTTAAGAAATATTTCAAATATAAACAAAAATAACAAATTGGCATAATGAATCCTCAAGTATCCATCTACCAGCTCCAACAAATAACAATTCATGGGCAATTTGTTTTGTCTGAGCCCTTCCACTTACCCCTCCACTCTCCATATAATTTGGAAGAAAACCCATGCACGTAGACTTAATAACATACCCCGAGGAATTCCAGAATACCGTACAGAGATTACCTTCATGCTGCCGCACACCTGCATGGCCCTCCTTAGTGTGAATGGACCACAAGCCAGTCAAACAACCCCCAAATTATAAATATATGGAATGTTGCTAGTTTTCTGCTATCACAGTTTTGCAAAGTACAGTCTGCATGTTTATTTTAAAATATATTTTAAAGGATCTTGGGAGTTTTAGAATGGAGATGGCATTAACATTCAAGACTTAATTTCAGGCCATCTTCTCAAAGCACT
>RCUC01114910.1:0-16360 GCA_003697995.1 Taxidea taxus jeffersonii
AAAAAAAAAA
Source organism: Taxidea taxus jeffersonii (assembly GCA_003697995.1). Taxonomy (NCBI): domain Eukaryota; kingdom Metazoa; phylum Chordata; class Mammalia; order Carnivora; family Mustelidae; genus Taxidea; species Taxidea taxus. The sequence continues at coordinate 11 of RCUC01114910.1, forward strand.
AAAAAAGCCCAAAGAGAGAAAAGCTTCAGAGCCACGGCATATGCAATGGTCTGCTGGTCTGGCTGTGACTTTCTTCTGTGGCCTCATCTCACCTTACACCCCCTCATGCGTGGGGCTCAGCCATTGTGGCATTCTTCTAGTTCTTGAAATGCTCTGTGTTTCTTCCTCCTTTTCCATCTGCCTAGAACCATTTTTCCTATCCAGCCCCAGTTTTTATCTACCCTTCTCTTCTTCATGGTTCACGACTCAATTCCCTCTGTTACTCTCTCTGGGAGGCTTCATAGCACCCCTGCTCTTTGTAGAATATTTCTTAATCTGTAATTGGGTATTGATTTGTGGAATTTCTTTACTGACCATCTCCCTCCCAAACTTAAAACCCTAACAATGGCAGAAAGTGTGGTGATTTTGCTCCTCGTGGTCTTCACAGAACATGACTTCCGGCCTGGAGTGTAGTATATTCTCAATAAATACATTTTGAATGAATTTATGAGGATCAAGATTTTCTGACTTCATAGCTGTGACCTGGTTGGGGAGGGGTAGAAAGAATGGTGGAAGAAAAAAAAGAAAAAAATGACAACAAAAGAAACAAAATCATCACACCGAGGGTCATCTTTGTTATTCAAAAAGATTTGTTCTTTTTCACAAGCTAGGTGACTGAAAAATAGTATTCCTGCCCCATATGATAATCAAAGTTACATCAGAAAAGTACTAGTGATTAGGTCATGGGACTGTTTGGGCCGGACTCCAACTTCTTGTTTCATTTAGAGTTCAACCCCATTGTTCAACTGGGTTGAACCTCAGTATGTGGGCTCAATGAAACTGAGTGTCCGTTGGGCAGCAAGCAATTTCTGCTTCCGGGTTTATCTCCAGAGCCAAAGCAATGGTACAGGAGCAATCCCAGAACCTCTTAGATGCTCAGAGAGTATCCTTGAACATGTTACATTATAATGAACTCCATGGGGTGGTTGAAATGAAAAGCAGGGGTTTGAACCACTGTATTTGCACAGACTTACTTAGGGTTAACCAGCTGGTGCTAAAGTTCCCATGTGGGCACTGTGAAAGCTACAAATTCAGTCCTTTTAGATATGCCTTGTTTAAGGGGTTAGCAAATTATAGAAAAGAGATGCAAAGAGAATCTTCTGTGAGTTGTTTGTATCAAAGCCTTCATGAGGATCAAGGCTGACACTTTTTCAACAAATATTTTTTTAAGCGCTGACTGTATGTCCAGCATTTTGCTAGGGTCTGAGGTTACAGTGTTGAACTAAAATGATATGAAGTTTATGGACTAGATTTCTAAAATCGTGAGATTATCTATCTGTCTATCTATTCAACTGGTTATCATCTGTTATCTACCTATTTTAACAAGAAGTAATCTGGAAGTGAAAGAAAACTTTCAGATGGGGTCTTTGTCTGATTTTGGGATCAAGGTTATGCTGACCTCGTTCAATTATAGTTTAAACAAAAGAACTGAACTCTTAAGAATAAAAACTCATCAAAAGAAAAGAAAACTTTGCCTGAATACAGGCAGGAGAAGAAAGCTTTCAAACATTTCAATTATTTTATCTATTCAAGAATGGAGATTGTTTTTCTTGACAAGGATTAACAATGCAAAATGTCCTTCTTTAACGGTTGTTACTCCTGAATAAGAACACGCGCATACACACACACACAACGTGTATATATGTATACGTGATATTTAGGAATTGAGGTGAATTTTGTTCTTTTGTATTTGATGTGAGCATGTTTTACAAGCTTAAAGACAAGACCTGGTAGTGACCTAGAATATTTGAATTGGAATGCTCTTGGGAACTCGAAGTCTAGAGTAGTCATGTTTATCTCCTAGCCTTTCCTGCTTCTTCTGGGACTTCTTTTCTCTCATGACTGTAAGCTATTCTCTCATTAGATATACACATATATAAAATATAGTTCCATTGCGTGTGTAAGAGGACTGCTCTGGATGGCCTTGTAATGATCCTTTTGTCTCTACCTCCTTCATACCTCCCTCCTTGTCTGTTGACGTGCCTTGGGATGGGGAAATTAAAGGTCAGCCATAGGCTTGCCCCAGCATGACTCATGTGATAGTCCGGGCCCTCTGGAAAGCAGGATTTTATTAAGGGAAATATCTGGGGAAATGTCAGAGAAAGTGGGAGGGAGCTGAGAGTCTGCCAGAGACATCAGATCAGGATGGGAATCTAACCTTGAGTGAAGGAGAGAGGAAATAAAGGTTGGGTGGAAACACCTAAGAATGCTGAGAAGGTTAGCATTCCCTAGAAGTTCTAGGGAAGTTTAGTGAGGCTCTGGGGGAGTCGTTGGGCCAAAGTCACTTGTCAGAGGAACCCCGTGTCTCCCAAGAGAGACCCTGCTTTAGACTCCTTGCTGTACAGAGTCATTGCCTGGGAAGACTGGGAAGTCATTGCCAGTAAGAAGAGTGGTTTTGATGCTATGGCATGGTGAATTTTAATGGGTGTCAGAGCCAGCAGAAACTTGGGGTCCTTGGTCAGTTACATTTCCCACAGTTGGAAGTTTGGGAGGCCCATTCTGATGGCTGCCACAGCTTATGATTCATTCAGAAGTTGGTTTAGAAAACATGCCTCCTCTATGCAACAGATGGGAATGTTTTTAAGATTTTAAGGAAACATTTGGCAGGACAGATCCCAGTATCAATTACTGTAATTACTTTCCAGAATGCTGGCTGTCTTCTACAGGGATGAAGTCATAGAAGAAATGATGTTTGGGGAATGGGGTGAATTCTGTTATATGATGTGAGATAGTTTTATAAACCCAAAAATGTGCATGAAGTCTGATCATGGACCCATATGTCCTTCCAATTGGAACAATACTAGAAAATCAAGGCCGTAGAATAGTTATGTTCATCTTTTAGCCTTTCCTGTTTCTCTTCTTGCTTCTATTGACCTCGTGTCAATACTGTACAAGATGCTGACGATTCTCTGGTGAATTAGGCACAGGTTCTGCCCTTAGGGAACTTAAATAACCAAAGTCCAGGGCCACAGTGGGGTGGAGAGGTGGTACAGAGAATTATTAATGATGAAAAAGCCCAGAGTAGAATGCCTAATATGGGAAAAGAGGGGAAACTAACACTCAGCGAGCATCCATTATGAGTCATATACATGATGGAGTTTTATATACTTTATTGTATTTAATCTTTATACCAGTCTGGTAAAGCAGATTATTAGCCCCATTTTGGAGATGCACAAACTAAAATTCAAAAGTTAGGATTTTGTTCTGAATCAGGATCAGTCTGACCCCAAAGTCAGTGCTCTTGGAAAGCAAACATTAATAACCTTGGAGTATGCTTCACAATGGCCAGGTCCCTGAAGAAATGCATAAAGGACACAACCTCAGTGTCTCATCCAGTTCTCAGTGTCTCTGCAGCCCATCCAGCATTCATTAATCCATTCCTCTTTCCCCTTTGATTTTGATTCCCATTATTTCCCGCCCGTCAAAAGCCTTCCCTCTAACTTTCATCCCCCTGTTGATTTCCTTTTGCCACTTTTCTTTTCTCCTTACTTTGGGCTCTTGAGTTTCTCCCCCTCTCTTCTCCTTCATCTTTCTTGAATTATATCTTCTGTGTCGCACTTCTTTATCTCAGTTCCCTTAGCCTGTCTGTCATTCATTATCTGCCTGCATGTTATGTCTCTTAAAGGGAGACCCTGGCTTCGAGTACTTGGGCCTCTCTATTTCTGGTTCCACGTTCAGGCTGGGGGGACAGATGATTTTACCTTCTCTCTAGGTTCAGCCTCATGATGAAAGAGTTAAGGAATTCTTGCTTACTTCTTACTTGCCAATGGAAATACCCCTCTGTTAGTATGTGAGAGTTTTGACTTCCTATTTTTGTCATCATAAGAGTCTGTTTTTGCCACAGGTTACTGCTTTCGTGAGAAGAAAACTCAGCCTGGTGAAGCTACTCTTACTTCTTTTTTCTCTGCCTGGCTCTGTGGGGATGTAATGGCTTTGCAGATGTGCCAGATAGATTTGGATGGCATGGAATGTGGATTTCCCTGCCAGATTTTTTTAAAAAACCATTATTGCCCTGGATACAAATTGAATGAGGAAAAAACATTCTTAATGAATCTAGCTCCCAGTAAATCTCTTGTGCTATGATCACATGGTAATAGGATCCTCCTTGCTGGAATGTCCCTTCTCTGCTAATGGGCAAGGTGTCCTGACTAGCCATCTTCAGGGAGGAGGAGTGCTGGTTTCAAGGATAAAAGGGCAGTGTTTAAAAGTGTTATCTTTAAAAAAAAGAAAGAAGTCTCATCATACTTGCTTTTTAAAGGCAGTTTCAGCTTTTGAAAAGACCTGTGTTTTCTTTGAACTGGGGAGGAGAAACCAGTGAAACTGTGGATCAGTTTTGTTCCTTATCTTCATTTTCCTTGATTGTCAGACTCCATCCCAATTCCATGTTTTTCTCCCAAGACTCTAGTGGAATGGTTGCCTTCCAAAATTTCCAAATCTCCTTCTTGGAATATCAGCAGTAAAGATGCAGATTACTCTTTTATATTTTGTGGTAAGCACCTTAACCTTTTCAAAGAATGTAATGATCACACATGAGTTATATAACTCAAGATTGCATTTCTTCTCCATTTAATAAAAACTTAAAAGGGTGGAGTCAGGTGGTTCCTTCCAAGTAAATCACCCTTTCTTGGCCCTTGGGCTAGAATGGCCCTTTCCCATCCCCATGGGAAACAGCTACTGAAAAGTTAATGGGACCCAAGACTGAACTAGTGAGCAAGTTATCCAGTTCAAGAGGAATAAAAGTTCCATTGTGCTTTGTGATATTAAGCTTGGGTTTCAGACTTGGGAGCCACATTTTTGGAGAATGACCCACAAACTGGAATTAATAGAGGAGGACAATACGTGTGGTGAGGTGGCTGAAACCCCATTATGGAAGGACTGGTGAAGTGACTATGGTTGGGAAAGAGAAGTGTCTGGAATGGGCAACAGAGGAGAAGCAAATAAAGACAATGTTATACTATACTTACCACAGTGTAGAATTAAGCATCCCTGGTGGTCTGGTGATTAGGATTTGGCACTCTCACAGTGTGGAATTAGTCTTCTAATTTGTAACACAGGACATTGAGATGTACCAGTAATAAGAATGATGCTTTATTGAATATTTCTTAAACTTAATGAGTTATATTCATTTTTGTCTGTTTTAATCATCATAACAAGAAAAGTGAGGCTCAGAGAAGTTAAGAATCTAGCCCAAGGTCAGGCAGTTCAAAAAGGCCAGAGCAGAATTCAAACTGGTCCCTGTGAGCAAACAGTGAGGACAGTATACCTATGTCTCAGAAGGAAGGGTTGGTGAGCAAACACTGCTCAGATGGGGAGAAAAACCAAACATCTTTGTTTTATGAATGGCTGTGTCTTTATACCTTCCCCCATGATCTGGTGAGAAGCTGCATTACCTCTTATTTGTATGCATTAGCAAGGTGAATGCATCCCACTCGTCTCAATTTATAGAGCAAACGCTGTGGCACAGGTTCAATGGAAATGTTCTCCCTTGCGTTCCAATCTAGTGCTGATGTGACAAGGACAGAATTGTCAGAGCAGCTCCTAATTAAATAGTTCAGAGCTTTGTTAGGAAGATGTGGCTGGGTTCGGGACTCACCAGGCAAGTGTTGACATCACAGTTGACACTAATTGGTCCTTTGGCTGGCAGCCTTGGCACAACAGAGGGACTGGACACCAAGGAGAGGGGAGGGCCATTAGGCTTTCTGAAAACACTTCTGAGGCATACCCAAAGACCATCCTTATTGGTCATGAATAGGATTCTCATAGACACGAGGATCGGGCTTGTCACTTTGGCTTTTCTCCTTCAGAAAGTCAGCATCCTTCTAGACCCAGGGTACTTTCATTGTGGTTTACTTGTGTGCAGACACACAGGCTCATGTGTGAACTCAGAGACTGGGGTGGAACTTGGTATAGTATCCTGTTGAGGGCGTTCTGTTGTAGAAGCAGGACTAATGTCTTGAATTAATTTTCCTCCTTTTGGAATGTGGAAGTATTGAGGGGACCAGGCCACAGAGCTTTCTGCATAAAAATAAAAATGAATTCTTGTGCTTGTGCGTTCATAGCCAGAGCAGGTGAAAAGACATGAATACCTGTGTGTTGGATCCCAGCTTCCATCGCAGAACTTCTGTGTTGACTTTTCACTGTACTTTTGGTCCTTCCTGGCTCAGGGGCTAAGGGATTCAGGGGCTAGCCCTGTTTCGTGCCCAGTACCATGCAGGCCACCTTGATACAACAAAATGCTAACACAAATGACAGGTCTCCAAAACAGATTCAGAAATCTGTTACATATCAGGTTTCTGGGTCTGTCACTGATTTGTCTTTATACTTTGCTCCCTGAGATCCTGGAAGAAAAAAAAATAATATTTTGATTTCATAAGTGATGTTTACTATTTTCTCAATTTTATAGATGATAAAGCCGAGGCTGAGAGAATGAAGGTCTTGTATGAGGACTTATAGTTGGTAAGAGCCAGGACAATGAAGTGTTTCCATTCTTTGGGCCCTAACCTTAATCCTTTTCGGCCATGTGACTTTCCTTATGGCATTTCCCTCTCTTACTCCCTTGGTTTCCTGCAGACTTCACCTTGAAAGCCTGTATGTCTGTTCAGCATGGTCTTCCTTGTCACCACATAACTTTAGTCAAGTTTCCAAATTTGCTTTTTGATATCATATACATACCCTATAGAAACACAAGGTAATTAAAAAAAACACAAACAACTGAATGGTGGTTAACCTGATTCCCAGATACCACACCATCTGACTTCCAGCAGACAGACTGCAATAATCTTGTCTGGGCCTCCTTCTCCATGACCCTGGCCTAGTGAAGAAAAGCACTGTGACTGCCATTCCAGCCACCCACCTACAGAAGGTCTGGCATGGATTAGACTTCAGGATTGATGTGTGTCCTATGAATGAAGGGTACGTACTGAGCATTTGTAAGATTCTAGAAATAATGTGACAATTCCTTTACATATTGGTTTTGACTCGTTGTTCATTTATAACCTACTTACTGAGTAATGCATTTTTGAAAATGTTCATTTCCTTTTCAATCTCCCGTACATCTTACATTCAAACCTGCCTTCTGGCCCTAGTGGAATTCCATCAAAGGAAAGGAAGTTTATTATTTATTTATTTATTTATTTATTTTGTTGGCACTTGGAGCAATACTTTATAAGTTTGGAATCATAAGCAGTAGTAAAAATGTTTTTACTGTGTGAAGCTCTTTCATCTATGGACTTAGTAAGTTGTTATATTTCCTAGAAGGATGTTTTCACGCTTCCTAAATCTAGTCTGGGTTACTTGAATTCTGGAATGCTGTATATTCTGGCTTCCTACCCTGTTGCAGGCAGCCTAACTCCATTTCTATCAGTGCTATTAGATGGCACAACCATCTTGTCTTTTAGTCACTGGGGCCACTGGCCTTGTAGCTCCTCCTGACACCTTCTAGTGGGCTGAGCTGGGACCTTTCCTCTCAGCTGGCTAGTGCAGGATGTGTGATCTCATTCCTGGGGGCCTACCTCATGACCGGCTCCTTTGGCTTTGGATTTTGCTGCCCGAACACCAAGTGCATGGCTCTCTCTTCCGACTCTGAGAGAACGTCAAGTGGCTCTGCTTTGGGAAGGAAAAGGATTCATTCGATGAGCTTACTGACACTTAACACCTTATCAGCCAGGGACCAGGGGTTCCTGACTTGCAGCCTTCCCCTCATTTATTCTCAAGGAATATCACCTTCATGTCTCAGATTAAAGCAGCTATAGCTTCTCTAAATGTGATTTTTGGTCCACATGTAAACTTCTTACTGAGGAGGGACAACCTCTTTGTCTTTCAAGAGTGGCATCTTGGATGGGCAGGGACATTTCCCTGGGATGCACCATCTAGCACAGTGGGCTGCAGAAATAGCTTTGAGCTTCTGCTTTCAACATGGCTGGTCAGTTATACATGGGAATTTCTAGCTCAGGGAGAGAAAATACCTTCTGTTTTTTTTAAATTATTAATTTCAGAGGTAGAATTTAGTGATTCATCAGTTGCCTATAAGACCCAATGCTCATTACATCGAGTTCCCTCCTTCTGTTTTAAAAGGAAAGATAACATGCTTTATTATTTGAGTAGCAAATAAACATTACTTGGTATTTGTATGTGTGTGCCTCAAAGAATAGTTGTTTTTAAAAGATTCTTTTTATTCATTTAGTCAAGAGATACTTAACATGCTCTTTCTATTTAATAATAATGACAAAGTTTATAAAGTCTTTACTTGGTACCAGGACTGTGCCAAGTATCTTAAAACAGTATCTTATTTGACCCTCTCAAAAATTCTGTGAAAAACATATTATTATTAGTCCTATTTAACAAATGAGGAAAGAGAATCTTTTTTTCTTTTTTTTTATTTAAGCTTTATTTAAACATATAATGTAACCCCACCACCCTCTCCCAACCCCTCTCCCCCCAACCCCCCTCAGTTTGTTTTATGACATTAAGAGTCTCTTTTGGTTTGTCTCCCTCCCGATCCCATCTTGTTTCATTTTTACTTTTCTTACCACCTTAACTCCCACCCCCATTGCATCTCCACTTCCTCATATCAGGGAGATCATGTGATAGTTGTCTTTCTCCAGTTGACTTATTTCGCTAAGCATAATACGCTCTAGTTCCATCCATGTCGTCGCAAATGGTAAGATTTCATTTCTTTTGATGGCTGCATAGTATTCCATTGTATATATATATACCACCTCTTCTTTATCCATTCATCTGTTGATGGACATCTAGGTTCTTTCCATAACTTGGCTATTGTGGACATTGCTGCTATAAACATTCAGGTACACGTGCCCCTTTGGATCACTACGTTTGTATCTTTAGGGTAAATACCCAGGAGTGCAATTGCTGGGTCATAAGGTAGCTCTATTTTCAATTTTTTGAGGAACCTCCATGCTGTTTTCCAGAGTGGTTGCACCAGCTTGCATTCCCACCAACAGTGTAGGAGGGTTCCCCTTTCTCCACATCCTCGCCAGCATCTGTCATTTCCTGACTTGTTCATTTTAGCCATTCTGACTGGTGTGAGGTGGTATCTCATTGTGGTTTTGATTTGTATTTCCCTGATGCCCAGTGATATGGAGCACTTTTTCATGTGTCTGTTGGCCATCTGGATGTCTTCTTTGCAGAAATGTCTGTTCCTGTCCTCTGCCCATTTCTTGATTGGATTATTTGTTCTTTGGGTGTTGAGTTTGCTAAGCTCTTTGTAGATTTTGGATACTAGCCCTTTATCTGATATGTTGTTTGCAAATATCTTTTCCCACTCTGTCAGTTGTCTTTTGGTTTTGTTGACTGTTTCCTTTGCTGTGCAAAAGCTTTTGATCTTGATGAAGTCCCAATAGTTCATTTTTTCCCTTGCTTCCCTTGCCTTTGGCGTTGTTCCTAGGAAGAAGTTGCTGCGGCTGAGGTCGAAGAGGTTGCTGCCTGTGTTCTCCTCAAGGATTTTGATGGATTCCTTTCTCACGTTGAGGTCCTTCATCCATTTTGAGTCTATTTTCGTGTGTGGTGTAAGGAAATGGTCCAATTTCATTTTTCTGCATGTGGCTGTCCAATTTTCCCAACACCATTTGTTGAAGAGGCTGTCTTTTTTCCATTGGATATTCTTTCCTGCTTTATCGAATATTAGTTGACCATAGAGTTGAGGGTCTATTTCTGGGCTCTCTATTCTGTTCCATTGATCTATGTGTGAGGAAAGAGAATCTTAAGAGGTTAAAGAAAATGAAGGACAAAGAGCTAATAAGTGTTATGGGGGATATCAAAAAGAGATAACTTATGCCTTAGAAGTCTAGAATGTTAGAATAAGGAGCCCTAGAGATCTCCCATTCAACCATCTCATGTTATAGAGAAGCTGGAAGGGTTCAATCACTTGCCCAAGGCTCCTTGTAACTAGAGGCAACAAACCCCAACTGTCATCCCATTGTGCCTTCCACTCTATATTGCCTTCCTCTGGGAGTTAGAATATTCTCAAAATGCCACCACTCACCCTGCCCCCCCAGCACTGTAAGAGTGAAAGCAGGCATGCGCTTGATGTAGAAATGAGGGCGCGTCTGCAGATGGAAAGTGCCATAGGTGCTAAGAGAAGGAAGGGCTCTTTGGGAGCTGCTGTTATTCCAGGAAGGTCTGGTAGAGCCAGAGGCACTTTGGCTCAACCCAAAGCAGGAGGAAGAGTTGAATTTTGAGGGAGAGAAGACAACAAGTATTCTAACCACCAGTCTGAACAAAAGCTTTGAGTTTTAGGGAGGGATGAAGAGGAGATGTGCTTGGTTGGCAGAGGACTCCTGTAAGGAGTGATAGGAGGCAGATTATTCTGAGGTTTGCATGCCATGTGTGTCAGGGACAGGATGAAGGCAGAGTGAGCGGGTTCTGGAAATATTCTGGAAATGAGGAGGTCTTAGGTAAGAGTGGTGGCCATGGGAGGATGGAGAAAGGGCATTTTTATGTAGTGACAAGATTTAGGGCATTTCAGGGAGAAATATACATTTGGGTAAATAAGAAGGTGCTGGGAGGAGGAGGTTGGGTGGGAGTAAAGAGCTGCTTTGGGAAGCAGGAATGATGAGGTTCAACTTTGGGGTCGGAGCCAGGTGCAAGGCCACAGGGCTGAATGCAGCTGATTTGCACCCTATTGATTTTCCTGAGCAGACCATTTTCACCTTATTGATTTTCTGCATTTATTGGCCTGTGTTTTCTTGTTGGCTAGAGGTCACTTTGTTCTCTTTAGATTCATGTTTGGCCTCTTGCTACTTGCTCTTGTTAGTGTGTGCTGCTCCAATCATGACTGCCAGCGATTGACCAAATGTGACATTTCCAGTTTGGACAGTTCTACTGTTTGGAGAAAAGATGAGGGTGCAATCAAGAAGTTGAACTTATGGAAAAGGGGGCTTAGCTTAGCCATCCTGACACAGGTGTCATCATGGGTAGTAGCATAGCGAGACTGGGATCACAGGAAAGCAACACTATCCACGTGTTGAACGCTTGGGTTGGCCATTAGGGGCAGATGGGACAGTGAGTGGCATTGCCTGCTCACACCACTCTCTCACTCCCATGGTTACAGCTGAGCCAAGTTTGTTGTGAAATGACCCTGCACAAGCTTACTGCATTATTCTGGGTTCAAATTTCATCCTCTGTAAAGTTGAAAAGTTGGTATTGATGTGTGATACCCATATCTGGCTCTTCCCACTTATTAAAATCCTATCATCCTTCCCCAACTGATTCAGATTCAGTCGATCTAGGGTAGGGCCCTAGGAGTCAGGAGGTCTAAGGAACTCTTTAGGTGATTCTAACAATGGATCTGAGACCTGGTTTTTGTAGCCCTCTGGTCTGTGTGTCCCCCAGGATCCTTCTAGTTTTCTCTGTTTGCCTTTTTTCTTCAGGTTCAGGATTTTTTCAGGATGTATCATCTCCCCTTTCAGTGAGAACCTTCTAATTCCCCATGCTTCATATAAATAAGACCTTTCCCCTCTTATATAAAACCTGCTTTTCTACATTAATAAGCATATAATATATTGTATCCCCCACTCTGACACTATATATATTTAACTCATATTTCTGTGAAATGACAGTGTTTGGTTCCAGTTAAAGGAATTCCAAGCACAAACAGTCAGGTAGGGAAAACAACTAAGGAGGTTTGGGATGAGACTGGGTCTTCCTGTGAGGGAGTCTATATAAGGGCAGCTCAAAATTTTGGCTCCATTTTATTCTCCCCGACCTTCCCACGAAGAAGATAGAAAACTACAGCATATTTAATTTCTTCCTACGTATAGACTTTATGCCTTTTGCCAGCTCCCAAATTTAAATAATCTCTAAGCAGTGCAAGTGCTTTGGTCTTATGGAAAGCTTCCCTGGAGGATTTCTTCCCTAGGAATAATAATAATGGATGATAATGGCAATAGCTATCTTTACTGAGTTTACTATGGTCTATATACTCTGTGTTAAGTACTTTTGTATTATCATCTCCATTTAATTTTCACAAAATCCATTTGAGAGAGATACAATGGCTATTTCCATTTGACAGATGAGCAAATGAAGTGTAGAGAGATTAAGCAATATACCCACAATCACATAGCTAGTGAGCAGTGGAATAAGTATTGAGTCTAGCTCTCTAAGTCCTTGAGCCTGAGGATTGAATCATCGTACTATGTTGCTTGCACCATGTTATCTCATGGAGGGAAGGAAAGAGCAGGGCATGATCAGCAGAAGGCCCTGGATTTGGATCCCCAGATATCTGCCTGTATTTCGCTGCCTTTCTCTGTATATACATCTCAAGTCAAAGCAAAACATAGGTATTTCCTGCCAGGTGAGAAGGAATGTGACAACCAAAAATAGTTTTTCTTACTGTGTGTGTTAACTTCAGGTGAACTGTAAAGCTTTTGCCTGTATTTGCATGTGCAATGCATGCTTTGAGACCAGCATAGAAACTCTCTTCCCAATCTGTGTCTGAGGTTTCTAGTTAAACTCTGTCTGGGATCCTTCTTTCACTAATTTTAACTTCACTAAGATTAGGGAACATACTTGGTATGATATCTGTTCCTTAAAATTTGTTAAGATTTGTTTTGTGGCCTGAAACGTGGCCTTTCTTAGTGAATAATCTATGTTCATTTGAAAAGACTATGTTTCTACTTGTGTTAAGTCAAATATCCTATTAATGCCAATTAACCTAAGTTGACAGGGTTGGTTCTTACAGATTTTTCTGTTTTCTTATTCTACTAATTGCTGATAGAGGAGTGTTGAAGCAATTATAATTGTGAATTTGTCTATTCTTTCATTTTTACTATATTTTGCTTATAGTTGGTCTTGCTTTTTATACAATTGGACAATGTCTGCATTTTAATTGGTGAATTTAGACCACTTATAATTAGTGTGGCTATTGCTATGGTTGCTTTAAAATTGACCATCTAGATCGTTGTTTTCCATTTTCTCCATCTGTTTAAAAAATGTTTCTCTTTTTGTACCCTGCTGAATTAAATATGTTTTATGATTCCGTTTTGGCTTATTTTTTATATATTGTGTTTTAAATGTTTTAGTGACTGCCAGTAGATTTGCAATGTACAGCTTCATACATCCATAATTAATCAGAGTCCATCTTCAAATAATATTATACCTTACAACAGTATATCCTTAATGTTTCCATTTTCTTAGTGCTATTTTTGTTATATATTTTGTTTTACACATAATGTAAACACACAATGCATTGCTACTATTTTTACATTAGACAAGCAGCTGTTTTTAGAGCCATAAAAATAAAAAAAATTAATTTTATCTTTACCTTCACTTATTCCATTTCAGGAACTTGTCATTTCTTTGTGTGGATCCACATTTCTGTCTGGTATCATATTGCTTTTGCCTGAAAGTTTTCTTTTAATGTTTTTCATAATACAGACCTGCTGGCAATGAATTCTCTCAGTTTTTGTTTGTTTGAAAAAGTGTTACTTCTTAATTTTTGAAAGATATTTTTGCTGGTTATTTTGCTGTTTTTTTTTTTTTCTCTTCTTTTAACACTTTATGTCATTCCATTGTCTTCCAGCTTGCTTAATTTCTGACAAGAAGTTTCCTGTAATTCTTATCCTTGTTCCCTTGTATGTATCTTTTCCCCAGATCTCTCTAAGATTTTAAAAATTTGTCTTGTGTTTTAAGCATTTTTAATATGATATACCTAATTTCTTTTTGGCTTTGTATCTTGTTAGTATTATCTTCCTTTCTTTTTTGTGTGCCTTAATTTTTTTAAGGTGAACATCTTAATTGGCACAGAGTAGTCTATAAAGTTGTTTTCATGCCTGAAATGAGAACACCTTTCCTTCTGCTAGACTTTTAGTTAATTGGGTTGGGGTTTGTTGCTCTCATGGTTTGCCACAGTGCCTTATAGGCTTAAAATTCCTGTGGCATTGCTTTGTGTTTAGAGTGGGGGCTAGTTTGTCAGAAGGTTTTTTCTTAATATCTTCTCCATCCTCAGGTTTCAATATTCCTTTTGAGTTGTGCCTCAGAGAGTCTCTCTCCATATTTGTGTAAGTCTCTCAGTGATATTTGATTATTATTTGTCGCTTACTGCTTGTTAGCCTGGTCCTGGGAAGTGGTAGGGAGTGGAGATGTGTTCCTTGTCATTCTAATTAGATAGTCTCAGATAGGGCTTATGTGTGGGGGTCACAGGACCGTGGTATGCTCAGTGCTTCTGCTCCTCCAGAGGAAGTTCTAGCTTAGCATTCCCACCTCACCCAGGAGTCCAGAGCTCTTTTCTACTTTCTTTCTTCAGCTGGAGTAGGTTTCCATCCATTCCCTAAGGGTGACAATGTGTGTTGCTTTCCCCTCAAAGGTTTAAAGATTTTATTCTGTTGGGGGATAGAGCAATAGGATAAGGGTTAGGTTTGTTTTTTTTTTTTTTGTTTTGTTTTGTTTTAAAGATTTTATTTATTTATTTGACAGAGGGAGAGATCACAAGTAGGCAGAGCGGTAGGCAGAGAGAGAGGAGGAAGCAGGCTCCCCGCTGAGCAGAGAGCCCGATGCGGGGCTCGGTCCCAGAACCCTGAGATCATGACCTGAGCCGAAGGTCAGGTGGCTTAACCCACTGAGCCACCCAGGCACCCCAAGGGTTAGGTTTCTTATATTTCCTTCAGAAGCTCCTATTTCCTTCCCATATCCCTGTAGCACAGGGGATGCTTTCTTTAGATTTATGTCAGACTTTTCTGTGAGTGCCTGGCGAGGTCTGTGAAGAAGAAACTGCAAGTGGGTGTGGATTTCCTGTAGATCCACTTCCATTAAAAAGTTCTAAGTAGTCTCTTTGCTAGCTCCTAGTCAATCTTTATCAACTTGCTAATAGTTTTAGCTAAGTTTTTCACTGTCCAGTACACCAATACAAGCAGGAGCTCATGGCTCATCATCTCTTCTTGCAGTGTCTGTCTTTCCTCGGGTTTTAGGTTAGTTGCTTATCCTATCACTGCAACTCCTTCATGGTTTCAAGAGAAGTTTTGTATGTGTTGTTTGTCTGACCTTTGTAAGTGCAGGAGTGATGCTCTTTCTGGCTTCTTCATCTCAGCAGAAAGAGAAAGTCTCACCCAACACTTGTAAGCCTTACTGCCTTTGCATTGTTCACTCTACCTGAGAGCCCCTCCTCTTGCCTCTACAACTTTCTACTTGTCTCGGTGACCTCATGTTCTTATTTTCCCAGAAGACAGGGGGCAGGTTTACACAGAGATTAAACCATTAAGTTACTTTAAGTTACTTAGTGGATTAATAAACAAAAATCAGGATTATTGTCAGAAGACCTAGACTTTAAGTCTCACCTTTATCCTCAGCAAATCCTTTGATTTGAGCCTCGTTTTTCTTGTTTATAAAGTAGGAATACCAATGTCTGCCCAACTCCTTTGCCAGGTGAGATAGGGTATGGCCATACCAGACAGACTTTAAAAGCTCAGTTCCTATGTATCAACCCAGCAACAGGCCTGTCCTGAAGAAGACCTCACTCTTTCGAACAACTGAAGAGCTTAGTGGCCCTAGGGTAGCTGGCTTGGTCTTGTGTCAGAGTGAAATCTCTAGGGGAAAAAACCCTGCCCTCAGTCAGCAGCCACAAAGTAGGAAAGGTTGAAGCAAAATGCTGGCCTGGCCCCAGAAACGCCATCTTTTCTTGTTTTATTTACAAAGCTTGTTGTCGAATACTAAGGAAAATAAATTGATTTCCATCTTTACTGATGGGTTAAAATTGCTGCAGCACCTCATATTACCAAATAGATTTACTGTATAAATTGGAACATAGTTGGTACTTCAGGCAGGTCACAAATCTACTTTGGCAGGAGAATATCACTCACAGTCCATTGGTTATAAAAATTAGTTAATTCAAGACAAACATACATTCTCCGATTCCTGGCACAAATCCCTCCAAATCCTCCATGCATTTCTGCTATTGAGCTAAAAGATATATATCCATCAGGTCACTTGATTCTCCGCAGACCTGATTTAGATGGTACTTATGCTTGTGCATCCACCAAGAAGAGATAGATCTCATTTATTAAATCTGCCAGGCAGAAACCTAAATGATGGGATTTAGTAATATTACACTAATCTGTTGCTTTTATTTACTGCTTCCTGTCTTACTGATGTAAATCCTCTCATGAAGAAATCGTCTAATTCGTTCAGTTTGACTCTCCTCGTGAGGAGCAGGGGTGGTTTGTTGTCAGCTGCACCCTCATGAGAACTAGCATTTTTGAGTGCTTATGTGCAGTGGACAATGTTAGTGTCCAACCTGATCCCCTCGAATAACTTTGTAATGGTGGTGTGTGTGTGTGTGTGTGTGTGTGTGTGTGTGTGTGT
>ML098582.1:0-11432 GCA_003697995.1 Taxidea taxus jeffersonii
TCTCCATCACAACTGGGTTTTGGTTAATGTTATGTTAACTTTTGGAAAGCACCTAAGGATAGGGACTGGTTGCCAAGGGAACCAACCTTGGATGGAGGGTTGGAAATTTCAGTCTCACCCCTTGACCTCCAAGAAGGGGGTTAGGGGCTGAAGGTTGAATTGATCACCAAAGACCAATGACTTAATCAATCATCCCCATTTAATGCAGTCTCCATAAAATTACAAAAGAATGGGGTTCAGAGAGCTCCTGGGTTGGGGAGGACATGTTGATGCTGGAAGAAGGGCGCATCTGGAAAGCTGTGGAAACTTAATGCTCTTCCCTCATTTCTTGGCCTATGAATGTCTTCCATCTGTGTTCCTGAGTTGTATCTTTTTATAATAAACTGGTAATTCGGTAGGTAAAATACTCTTCTGAGTTCTGTGAGCCACTCTAGCAAATTAATCAATGTGGGGCAGGGGTCATGGGAACCTCTGATTTTACAGCCAGTCAGTCAGAAGTACAGGTAACAACGTGGACTTGCAACTGACATCT
Source organism: Taxidea taxus jeffersonii (assembly GCA_003697995.1). NCBI lineage: Eukaryota > Metazoa > Chordata > Mammalia > Carnivora > Mustelidae > Taxidea > Taxidea taxus. The sequence continues at coordinate 533 of ML098582.1, forward strand.
GAACAGGGTCGGGAGGGCAGTCTTATAGGTCTGAGCCCTTAATCTCTGGGATCGGATGCAGTCTCAGTGTAGACAGTGTCAGAATTGAGTTAAATGGTAGGCATCCAGCTGGAATCACAAACAATTGTTGGTATGGAGGAACCCCCTCCCCTACGTTGGAAATTGGCCATCAGAACACCTTTTAATAACTATATAGGACAAATGCATATATACACGTATATATGTATACCATATTTGTATATACTTATATATAATATTAGAATATATACTCATATACATAAGTATATAATATGCTATAGATATAATGCATACTCATATATATTTTATCCATATATATCTATATACTTAACACTTTATTGATACTACTTACAGGATAACTAAATGGATAGATTTTGAAGTTAATTAATTAATCTTTAGTCTAGGACTTTATGTAGCAAGATCTTCTCATAGAAACTTCATTTAAACCATTTTACTCCATAGATCTTGAAGACCTAACCGAAAGCACTTCCAAAATTTAATGTATCCAGTAATATCATTTCTCCTCTCCCTTTATAATATTTGTTCTTCAGAGTCCTTTGGAAGATGTCATAAGAGAATTTTACCTACTCTATTGCCTGTCTTTCATTTCATTGATTCTCTCTCCGAAGTCAGATAAGTGCATATAAATATCAGAAGGATGCAATTTTTTCAGCTTTTACAGCTAGTATAATGGTATTTTCTAGAAGATGCCTCAGTGCACGTTTCAGAGCATTCACATTTTTTTCCAAAAGCAAGTCCCTAAATACTGCTCATATATTGTTTGCAAGTTTCTTAGACACATAATTCAGAGTTAAAAGAAAGGAGCTCCCATGATAAACATGGATAAGAGGCTTATATAACCCAATGGACGGTTACAGCCTGGAGTCCTGGCACTGTGATGTGTAAGAGGACAAGGGCATAAGTAAGGCTCTCCTTTTCAGTTTTCTTTGTTCTTGTTCTTATTGTTATTCTTATTCTGTAAAATGAAAGTAAATTGGGGGAGGAATGTTGGGGTAAAGTAAGCAAAGAAGAGAGGCAGAGAGGCCGAGTTGCACTCTGGAGCCAGGAGATCTGGGTTTGTGTCCCAATTCTGCCACATATTTGCTGTGGGCACAGAAAGTCATGTGACAACCTCAGCGCCTGCTACCTCATCTCTAAATTGGTGGTTAATAATGGTACCAACCACCCAGAGGATTAGTGAGCATGAATGGTAATATTTTACAGTGCCTAGGACAGTGCCTGGCAGCCAGGGAGCATTATATAAATGTTAGTTATTGCTATTGTTTTTATTACAGTATCTAAGGGAGCTACAATGAATAGAATAGAATAGATTAAATGTGTTACAAATAAAAAGTCAGCTTTCATTTTAATCAATGCTGAGAGGGACAGCATATACTGAGTGCAGTGTGGAGAGAGGAAGTTCAATTCTCTCTGACTATTGTCTTGTAGACAGAGGATCTCATTGAAAACAGTCATGTCACAGGTGATTGTCAACAGCATCCTCCAAAGGACATAATGCTGGGCTGACATTGCCGTGGTCCTCTGGTTGAGACCTCGTAAGCATTCAGATCTGTTTCAGTTTAATTCTTAGGCTATCGATTCTAACCCCTGGTTTGGAAAACAAAACTCACCTTATGAAGAGCCGAGTATGTGTGATGTTTATTGAAGGGAGAAGCAATGATGGGCCACAGAACTCGCATCTATAAACTATAAATCCACTAAGATTACATTAACCAGTTTCCTCTAACAGAGATGTTCAAGGGGATGTGTAGGGATTGTGACCTTTCAAGAAAGGCAGTTAAGTGAAAGGTTCTATTGAACCAAGGGAAATATGTACTTCTCACGTTAGAGAAATAAAATCTTTTCCATCCCTAAAGAAAACCCCATGACAGATATTCAAGGTTTTGAAGTCTGTGAGGGAAGGGAATTCCTTTGCAGGGACTGAGGAGGTTTGCCTAGTGAGCACAGGGATAAAATGTGCTCCTCTAGAATGACCACGAACGAGTCCCACACTATGATATGGTCATGTAACTTATTGTCGACTCAGGGTCATTTCTGAGCAAAAGGGGCACTAGTAATGGTCGTTCTGGGGCAAGTCCTATAAACTGGGACAGTACAGGCAAACCAGAGGGGATCTATATGTTAAAAAAGAAATCTAGTGTGGCAAATTCTAGGCAAAATGCCACTTAACTATGAAATATAAACCTTCCAGAACCAGGGAAAGGCATAGAGATACTCTTTGGTCTAGTAAGTAATTCAAGGAGAAGCAACTGTATAAACAGGATGTAATGTTTCTGGTTCCCTCTCTGGTGATTTCTCTCTCTGTAGATGACTCATTTGAGTGTGGGAGTCCATGAAACACTATTGAGCTATAATAGAAGAGTATTAAGTTTATATAGCTTACCGGATTCTTGAAAAAACTAGCAGTACACTTGTAAAGAGCATATAGAACAGGCTTTAATTCCTTAATTCCCTTCGTTTATTGAACAGCCTTAGGCATTGATCACGTACTTCCCCAAGTGTTTCTCCTTCTTAGAAGGAGATGGATGGAAAGAAAAAAATATACAACTCAAAGGAAATTTTCAGCCAGATCTTCATATGTGAATTGGAGAGGATTGAGGGGGACAGAGGGTGTTAAAAATCTTCATGCAGTTGAATTTTCATTTAATGCATCATGGTGGCCTCCAGTCCAGAATGGGACAGAGTTGAATGCATTCCACTGGTTTCCATTTTTGCTTCTCTTGGAGGCAGACTCCGGCTCACTATCTTACTTATTGTAACATTAAAAGGCACAGTTCCTTCTATTTCCTGAAAGAGTCAAAGCTTTTGTTTCCTTTAGGATGGAGCTAATTATTTTGGAAGTTTTCCATTCCAATTATTTTTAAAAGGTTGATCCTTTAGAGCTTGCAAGGTGTGGCTTAAGGAATAAAAAGCAAAATGAGAAGTAAGATGCAGCCCAAGCCAGGAGAAGAGTTTTGCCTTTCTAGCCAAGGGCCTGACGTGTCACAAGTACTTGATAAAAATATTATTATTATTATTATTATTGGGATTATTGTTTTCAGTTGTTTCGACTATCTCGGTGTGTCCCATGGCTGTTCGTATGTGAATAATTCCAAATTTCTTTCTCTGGTCCTGATTTCTCCGAGCTCCAAATCTGTATGGCAAACTGCTCACTTGACATCTCATGTACATGTTTGAAAAATGTCTCACGCTTGGCAGAACCAGAGCAGACCCTGGATTTTCATCTCCTCACTGTCCCATCTCTGGTCTTCATCCTTTTATTCATATTTTCCCGGAAATATTTGCTATCTACTTTGTGACTCACACCCATATGGACACTACCGATGTGGCCATGGTCTAGACAGACAATAACATTGGCTTTGATGGAGTTTGCTTACTAATGCAGGAAATGATCACGGAAAGGAATAAATATGCACCGTAATGCTAAAGAATAATAATTATTCTGAAGAAAAATAAAACTACATTAAAGTTCTTAGAGCAGTATCTTTGTAAGCATTTGATATTATAATATGAAAATCCCTCTTTCTTAAATTCTCCATTAGCCCAGAGCAAAAATAATCCAAAGTCTTTATGGTTTTATAAAATCTGGTCTCTGGCTTTATCTCACTTTCTGATTCCCTCTGCTCAGTGTGTTCAAGCCACATTTGCTTTGCCCTATTCCCTGGTTTTCCCAAACCTTTCCCCACCTCTCCTTTCCTCCAGGCTCCTTTGCCTGCAGTAATGCTCTGCAGGTTTTCCCATGCTTGTTTCCTTTGGTTCTTAGGTCTTGGCTCCAATGCCGCCTGCAGAGAGAAGCATTCCTGACATCCTTGCTAAATTCGCCCATCCCCATCACTCCAACACACTGTGTCATGTCATGCTTCAGAGCACCTGTCTTCTTGTTTACTTGTTTACAGAACACTTCCTCCCCTAGGATGAAGACACAGGAACCCACGGAACTCTGTGTTTCTCCAGGGCTGTGTCATTACTGGTGAGGAGTCTGACACAGAGCAGGGGATAAGCAAATATGCGTCATGTGCATGACTATACCATGCTTTTGAAAAGTTTGGGGGAAATTTGAAAGTAAAGACTCAAGTCCTTTCTAAGGCACAACTGAGTGGAATAGCATTGCTCATTTGTTAGGAAACATTGACTGGTTTATGGCTCATGGCTTATTGTCAAAAAAGTACGGTGAGGGAGAAATCAGGGACAGCATTGAGGGCATCTTTAGAGAATGACTCTGATGGTTAAGACATGGCTACCCACGTGTCATCTCATGGGCTTGGCACCCGGAACTTGGCACTGTGAAAAGCTGAGCTGAAACAAGTCTAATTTTCTGTTTGTATTATTGCATTGTCAAAATCAGCAAGCACATGTCTTTCGTACGTTGCAGTATTTTCTTTTCAGATGAAAACACTAACAGATAGGTTGAACATCAAAGTGTATGAGAAAGGAAAGGGGGGGAAACAATTTCTCAGAAAAAAATTTTTTTTGTTGTGTAGAAAAAATTATGCCATTGTCAGATAAGTGACACTAGTTGTCTCCACAAATGTGTTTTATGTATTAATTTGAATTTTTGAGGGTACGAGAAATGTCCGTGCTCCTAGTTCTACTGTACCAACACACCCGACAGTGCAGAGGAGGGCTGTGGTGTCTACATCAGATGGGTCGGTGATCCTTCAGAGTTTTAGCCCGCAAAGCCATGGAAACATAGTCTTTGTGAGACAATTAATTTCATGGGTCTGCTTCCTAAATCGGCCCCAAGTTTGGCCTTCCATGTCCCCTGCCATGGGCACTTTAAATTGTGGTATGATATTTACAGGATTAGTGGTGCTCAGGGTTTCTCCACATGAAATCATGAAGCATGACCTGAGTTCCCAAGGTTTGTGGTGCTTTGAACGCCCTGCCATGGGTGTGTACAGATGTGCCACATGGCCTGCCTTGCCAGGAAGCCTGGCTCTGTGTCTGGGCTCCAGGTACCTTGCCAGAACATTCTGCACCTGGGAATGAAGGAGCGGGGAAGAGCCAAAGTGAGTGCTAATATCTTCTGATGTAGGTGAGGCCTTGTTCGTTCTTCGAAGTTCTTCTTAACATCTCATGAGGCTTCCTCGACTCCCTTCCTGCAGAATAAGTGGAGTGCTCTCTATAAAACATTGCTGAGTCTTGAGTATAACTTGCATTTGGATGTTGGGGGTTTGGCTCCTAACTACTTTACCTTTAGATTCTATGCTACTCTATCTCCCATGGGAAGCTGGCCTATCGCCGCTCAGATGTTCTCCATTTATGAACGATCTGATTGGCTTTAACTGGAAAAGGGTTGCAACCATTGCTGAATCCCCGGCATCCAAAAGGCACATGTAATTGTTCAAGTGCTTATTGTTGCATAGATTGATTTTTGTCTCCCTCACTTCTACTTCATGGGGCTCAGCTTACTCTGTGCTCCAGGCTTTGCATTTTTCCTAATCTCTGGCCAGGACTCCCACGCTGATGTTTCTTTTCTCCTTTATCTCCTGTTCCGACTTCTCTGATCCTGGCTTCAGCAGCTACAATCTACTGCCACCTTCTTCCAGGTGCTCACAATAAAATTAGATTTTCTGTAATTTAATTAATTAATTATTTTTTAAGCCAGGGTGCTAAATAGATTCAAGTAGGAAGTTCAGTTTTATTGATGGGGACCCAATTTTCCCTTTTGAGATTAAAAAACATATGGTAGCCAGACATTTCTCACCATCAGGTGAAAATGAAAAAGAAGTTCTCCTACTTTAAATAATTGGAATATAAAACGGTATAATTTCAGAAGCATTAAGACCTTATTAATAAATATTCTTTTATAATTCACTCATTTCCTGTAGACGAACATTAGTTGAGTTGATGATTTTAATATAGACAGGATAGAAGGGTTAAAAGTCTAAAAATCCAAAATGGGCAAAACAATGAAGAAAATTATAAATTGGTTAATATATTTTTGTTATAACTCTTAAAAGGAAGTGTCTAATACCTATTGCCCAATTTCTATTAAAGAAGATTTTAACATGGACTTTAAGCTTCATTATAAGTTTTAAATAATAATCTACTTCTACCAATTTTTAAATTTAAATCCTAGAATACTAGAACTATATTTTGCTATATAAGATTTGTGTGCTTGGAGATTGCATTAGAATTTTGAATGTATAGATGGTTAAAAATGACTTAAAATGGCATAAATGAAACAGTCCTTAGAATCTATGATTTGTTGAAGAGACATTCTTAAAACTAGATGGGGCCACAGATTTATATGTCTGTAGGGGCTTGGCAAGGACATAAACTGGAATCTAAATTCTTGGCCCTCAGTGTTCAATATTGGGCCACGGGGACTGTTTTGGACTGCAGGAAACTAACAAAATGAATAATTTGCCTAAGAACATTCAAATGGAATAAATTACAAAACAAACACCTGTCATTCTGCCTAAACAAACATATATGAAAAAGGGAAAAGAGCAGCAGGGCACCAGTTTGCAAAAACTTTGCAAAAATGTGATTGTATTTTTGAACCCACAAATGGCACACACTGAGAAGGTAAATACATAAGACAAATTCTATCCAAGCAATATCTTAAATACTGAAGTTGACAAGGTAATCAACTGATCACTGCCCATCATTGTTCCCTTGATAAGTAGCTCAGAGTACAGACTTGATCCTGTGCATGAACATAACTCAGTTTCATTCTGCAGACTGTGTCAGGTGCCCTGTTCCCGGAGTGAGGCTTAGTACAAGCATCCTCGTGTGTGAACAGGTCCTGACCCACGGGCTGGGTGAGGGGGAAATCGTCACTCTGTAAGTTTCACATGACATCAAGGGGCTGTGTATATTCGTAGGGAAAGACACACTCAGCAACCCTTTCCCCCTGCCTTTCCTAAGGAGTAGGATTCTGGGGAAAGAGTTTAACTCTGATTTTTTTTTTATTAGCATGTTGTCAGTATTTGTAGGAATAGTGAGGGTATTTTACTTTTATTTGTGCAGCAAACAAAAATAATCATGTTAGTTCTGCAGAGCTGAAGGGTAGCTTGAAAGCGTGTGCATGAATGTGTGTGTATGTGTGTATAGAGAAAGAGAGGGTGAGAGTTTGGTTTGAACTTACTGTTTCATATTTGAAATATTACATTTCAGAGAAAATTTGGTGGGAAGCAATAATAGTCCAAAAAAATCTTATAAAATACTTAGTGTGTAAATAAATAATTTAGTACTAACACCAGGCTTCATGTGATCACAATTTTCTCCAGTGTCTCTCAGGGCATAATAGCTCTTTTTTTTTTTTTTTTTCATAATAGCTCTTTAAGTACTGGGCAAATGACTCATTAGAAATACACCTTTTTATATTAAAAATAAGCATCTATTTATTGCCTCCATTTTCCAGAGTTAGTTACAAGAAAAGTTGGCTGAATAGCAGAGTGACACTCAAATTGTTAAAGGTTAATATGGAATAATTATGTTGGTTTTAGGACTGTCTTTTACATGCAGATGGGAGAGAGAGATTAGAAGTGTGTGTCGATGCGAAATCCATAGCAGAGTTTGTGCGGCCTTGTGGAGAGAAGAGATGGGAGAGGAAGTCTCTCTCCATGGCTTTTGGGGGTCGGGACCCCTCCCGTCTTCCCGTTGCCACCAGCAGAAGCAGCTCACCCACACTTCAGGGCCAGGCCCCAGCTGCTTCCAAGGTGGCAGCTGGCTCTCTGCTGCCAGACCTGTCCATGGCTAACTCTCAGGGCAAGATTAATAGGAAGGTCAGTAAATCATGTTGTATATATCCAGACCTGGGTTTGAATTGGAGCCCAGGTGGGTGCTCCGGACTAGTAGGCTGACTTCTCCGCAGCTCCGTTTCCTAGTCCGCAAAATGGGAGAGACAGAATGTGGTTGTTGTGAGGATTCACCGTTGAACTAAAGGGAGGACGGAGTGGAGTCTCTCATGCAATATCAGCCATATGGCTGTACTTTGGGGATGGGTACTTGCTCGTCTTCATCTACCGAAAGCACCATTCACTAGCAGACAGCGACCGCAAAACTAGGAAGAGATTCGAACAACTCCGCAGTTACGAGACAAGCAAGGCATAATCTTGCATCTTCCAAAACTTTGACCAGTTCAAGAACTGAGCAACTTTCGGTTTGCAGTTCTAGTAACATGTTCATTAGATGTAGAATCCACAAATCCTAGTGGTTTGGGTAGCATGGGAATGGCTCTCTTGATGTCAATGAGCAGTTCTCATGTCCTCTCCTCTCCTGAGTTTCTCTGGGGTTCCTTTCCCTCTTTACTAGGGCCAGTAAAGTTTTCCTACACATCATATTTCTTCTTGGAATAAAGGCAATGCCAGGGGACAAGGTTCTGAGCCATTTTTCTCTTTCAATAGAAATGACGAGGTGACTTTTAAAATGTTTCAAAGGTAACGTGGGTGCAAGGATTGTGCTGTGCTTGGCTAACAGTCCTCAGGAGAACACGCTGTGGTGTGTGCCACCGGCTCTGCTCCAGGAAGGGAGGGTTGGCCTCACAATGTCATCCCTTCAGTGGCCTAAAAGGAAAGCCTCACTAGAACGGCAAACTTAGCTGTGTGGTGGCGTCGTGATGGGAAGGGAAGGATGCTGAGATCTGGTGTGGTGGTGGCTGGGGTTGAGGGCAAGAAGCTGCTGCCTTTTGTAGCATTTCCTGAAGCAAGAATGAAGGCTCCTGGTTTTACCCAGTGCGTGTCCCCAGTCGAGTGGTGTGTGGGAAGGAGAAACGCTTGGCAGGGTGTTCACGATGGGCACATTTTCCTTGTTTAATTAAGGACTCCGTATCCGCTCTTGTGCCATCAGCATTTCAGGTAGAGAGATACAAGATTTAATTGGCAATGTGGTCTTTTTCATTTTTTCTGCAGCGTCTAGGATCCAGGACCTTGAGATAATTTATTTTAAGTGACTTCCCAAATTCTTAGGTCTGCGTTTGTAGCTGTCAGCGAGGGAAACATAATCTTTCCTAATGCCTTCCTCCTTCTTCACCACTGGCCCTCCATTTAATTAATTAGGGAATACAGAAAGTGGTCTAATTATATAATGAGTTGAACCTTATTGGATGTAGAAGGCGTACCTGTAATTTTGGAACATATTCTAGATGGATGGTGGTATAGGATTGGCAGCTAAGAGTGTCAGTTGAAAATGTGTATAGGACAAACGTAGGTAAAGTAGCTGATTGCTATTATAGGAGACTCAGTCACAGTTGAGAACATGGCCCAGGTGAGGAGTAAGGAAGCCCACCCATATCACAACAGCTGGAGAACAAGGAAGCTTGGTCCCATCGACCAAGGGTGGTGGCTATGTGAGAAATCTCTTTATTTGCCTGAATGACATCCCGTGTTTTGACCATTTTGGTGACTCTGGTATAAACTCATGTTTATAGAATGTATAACTGATACACTTATAAAATTATAGATCATAATGTTGTCATACACTTACCAATGTTATAGACGACTATAGATACATACTTGTCAATATTATTTAACCAAAAGGTCTGGTTATATAATGGTCTTAGTAAATCATGCTGTAGAAATGGGTCAACTAGGAAAAACAGTAAGGAAAAAGGAATGTTGATGGTAATATGGGCCTTAAGATTACAGAATTTCTAGAATTTTCTATCCAAGCTTGGCTTTGTCTGAGTGTGGACTATTAAGCCAGGTATGCTGGACTTCCTCGCTCTACTTTTTATCCCAAGCTCTCTTGTGAGCAGAGTCTGATAACCACTGACTGCGCCAGGTGGCTTTCTGTACCGGGGGGCCTTCTGGAAGTGACCTTTTAGTTTCTTCCTCATCAGTGAGTACTAGGGCTCCTAACAGATGTCCTACAAATAGTAGGAAGCAGGCTCTTGATCAGCAGAAGGATTTCAGAATCCTTTAGTCTAAAATAAGTGTCCATTCACAGAGATCAAGAGTGACAGTTCATTAAAGCCTTGAGGTCACCCTGGTTATTTGCACTTTCATAAGATGTACATCATGCAGATCCTATCTTGGTAAGATTATCATTCGGCCCTGGCATGGCCTAGAGCACTAGCATTAATGTAACTCTAAGGTCTACCTTTGATAAGAAGATGAAAAAGACCAACAGCTGTCACAATGCGTGTATGCAGCCAGGCCGCACCTGCTTTCCCAACCCTGTCTTCTTGCTTCTTGCCGTGACTTGTGTCAGAATGTTTCCTTCCATTTTCCAGACCTCTGCCCTGGAAACATAAGCAGATGTGTGTTTCTAACATTTGTTTCTTAAAAACTTCTAGATATTTGCATACTTCTAGGAGAGTGTTTACAAAAAGGCTCCCAGTTTCCCTTAACTAAAGGAATTGGATCTAAGCAAAGGGAAATGTGCTTATTTTCACTGTGTAGACTCTACCTGGGCTGGCTGTGGGCACTACAAAGTCAGTTGCTTCTGAAAGCACATTTCTGTCTACTCAGAGAAACCCATCTCTACAGAGGTGCACTGTCCTTACGGGAGCCACTAGCCCCGGGTGCTAGGGGGCCCCCGAAATATGGCTGGCCTGCACTGAGATGTGCAGGCATAAAATAGACATTGGATTTCCAAGACTCACTGTGAAAAAAGAATGTAAAATGTCTTACTAATAATTTTTCATTGGTTACATGTTGACTGGTAATACTTTTGGATATATTAAATAAAATGCATCATTGAAATTAATGTTACCTGTTTCTTTATTACTTTTATACCGTAGCTCCTGGAAAAGTTTGTATTACACGTATGGCTTGCATCACATGTGCATTACACAGTGCTGCTAGAGACTATATACTAAATGTCTTTAGGGAAGTCACACAATGTTTGTCTAGGATTACCTGATAGCAGCAAGAACTTAAAAGAAAAATTCACCCTGAAAAAAATGACT
>ML098582.1:11832-35534 GCA_003697995.1 Taxidea taxus jeffersonii
CACGGTTTGAATGTATCTGCCCTGCCCCCTAATTCATTTGTTAAGATCCTATAACCCCCAAAATGATGGCATTAGGGTGTGGGCCTTTGGGAGGTGCTTGGGTGCTTGGTAAGTAATGAGGGTGCATCCCTCATGAGTGGGATTAGTGCCCTTATTAGAGAAGCTCCAAAGATCTCTAGTCTCTTCCACCACATGAGGACACTGTGAGAGGTTGGCAACTTATACCTCAGAAAAGGACCTTCACCTTGCCATGCAGGCACCCTGGTATGAGATTTCCAGCTTCTAGAACTATGATAAATAAATTTCTGTTTTTTACAAGCCACCCAGTCTCTGATATTTTGTCATAGCTGCCAGAATAGACTAAGACATCACCAAAGTCATGCTCATCTAGATTTTCCTTTATGGTTTTAGAGGTATTAGATTTTCTATTTCTTCTTGAGTCAGTTTCAGTAATGTGTGTCTTTCTAGGGATTCATCCATTTTATCTAAGTTATATAATTGTTCAACAGTCGTTCATAGGATTTCTTTATAATTCTTTTTCTTTTAGAAGGTTGGCAATAAAAATCTCTTTCATTTAATTTTAATAAATTAAGTTTTCTCTGGTTAGTCTAGTGAAAGATATGTCAATTTTGTTGATATTTTTGAAGAACCAGCTTTTGGTTTTGTCAATCTTCTCTATTGTTTTTCTATTCTCTTTCCTTGATTTTTCTCTAATACTGGTTTCCACCCTTTCCTTTTTCTTATTTTGGATTTGGTTTGTTCTTTTGTTTTCAGTGTCTCAAGGTGGAATCTTAAGTTCTCAACTCAAGATCTTTTTTCACATTTAACATATTTTTTACTACTATAAACTTCCCTCTGAGAAATGCTTTAGCTACAACCTCTACAATTTAGTATGTTGTGTCTTAATTTACATTCATGTCAGAGTATTTTTTTAACTTCCTATGGGATTTCTTCTTAAACATTGGTTACTTAATAGTATGTGTTTAGTTTTCACGTATTTGTAAATTTTACAATTTTTTTTCTGTCATTAATTTCCAATTTCACACCACCAGAATTGGAGAATGTACTTGGTCCAGTTTTAATTCTTTTAAATTTATTGAGTCTAATTTTATGGCCTAGATTAAGATCTATCCTGGAGAATATTCCATGCATCCTTCAAAAAATATGTGTCTCTCTTTTGTTAGGTGAATTGTTTATAGATGTCTGTTGGGTCCAGTTTGTACATAGGGTTATTCAAGTCTTTTGTGTCCTTGCTGGTTATCTACCTGGTCATTCTATACATTATTGAAAATAAGAGTATTAAAGTCTCCAGCTATTATTATTAAATTCTTTATTGCTGCCTTCAATTCTGTTAGCCTTTGTTTCATGAATTTTGGGGCACTATTATTTGGTGCATATAGGTTTATAATTCTTATAACTTTTTGATGGGTTGGCCCCTTTATCATTATACATACTTTTTCTATCGCTAGTAACTTTGTTTATTTAAAGTCTATTTTGCTTGATATTAATATAACCATTCCAGATTTCTTAAAGCTGTTGTTCATGTGATATATCAGTTTTCCATCCTTTTACTTTCAGCTTATTTCAGTCTATTCAGCCTATTTACTTTCAGCCTATTTGTATCTTTGAATCTACTGCGTGTCACCTATAAACAGCAGTTAGATCTTGCTTTTTTTTTTAATTTACACAGTGTGATTGGCATGTCATTCACATTTGTTTTTTATTTTTTTAAGTTCATTCACATTTAATGTTATTATTAATATAGTTGGGTTTACGTATGCCATTTCACTTTTTGTTTTTTACATGCTCATGAAATGAGTCTTTATGGTCCAGATGGTGGATTATGGTAGCCAGAATGACCCTTCAAAAATGTCCAACCTCTAATTCTAGAAACCTATGAATACATTTTGCTGCATGGTCAGAGGGACTTTGCAGATGTTATAGTCATGAACATAAGAAGATCATCCCGGATTATCCAGGTGGGCATAATCTAATCACACATACCCTGAAGTCTGAGAGACCTGTAGAAGGGGAAGGCAGAGACGCTTGAAGTGTGAGAGGAACTCACCCCACTTTTGCTAGAGGGGGCCACATGGAAAGCATGAGTAAGAATGTGAGTAACATCTAGAAGCAAACACCAGCTCCTGACTGGTAGGCAATGAGGAAACTGCGACCCCATACATACTTAAGGAACTGAATTTAACCAACAACCTGAATGAACTCTGATCCTTTTCCAAAGGCTCAGCCTTCTGAGACCTATAGGCACAGGACTCAGCCACATCTATCCAAACTTCCGACTTACAGCAATTGTGAGATAATAAATTCATATTGTTTTAGGCTGTTAAGTTTTTTCTAATTTGTTACAGCTGCATTAGAAGCTAATATGCATTTAACGAGCTCTATGTTGTTGTGCCGGGTGATTCAAGTGCATTAGGACAAACCTAAAGCCAATCAAGAATGGACGCCTGAGGTGGACTCCACAAGGAGAAAAAAGACCATTTAGGGACAGATGGGTCACAAATGAAGAACTAAAGGTAAAGAATAAGAAGATAATTTTCTGATTAATATTTATGTTAAAAATTATTGAAAATGAATTATTACATATACAATGTTATGTATGGGTGTCTGTGTCTTTTGCTCAGAGGGAAAGAATCTTGGGATGACCTTTATTAATAAATGGCCTTTATCCCATATAAGCATGAGGTTTATACTTTTGTTTAAGACACTGAGACACTTACTGAATTGGAAAGGAGAAGAGATCAGCATATCAACAGAGATATGATTTTTCTTATCCAATCCTGAATAGTTTAATAATTCAAATAATTTAATGGGTTGGGTTAAACATTCTCTAGTAATAGGAGAATTTTTATATTCATTAATTCTTGTTATTAAAGGATGGGAGAGTCTGGGAAACCTGATGTCTCAAAGACTCTGAAATGGATTGAAATTTAAACCCTTCATGTTTCCCTATTCCATTTCCCTAGTGTTGTTTGGGTCAGGGCAAGGTTTTATAGCAGCAACTTATCAAAAATATTGCATTAATCCTCAATCATCTTTTTCTTTCTAGTGACTTATTCCATAAACTTTTAAATCAATGGAAAATGTGAATCTTGACATCCTTCTGATACAATTCTCCCAAATAATAAAAATGGTAAGGGGTGGTGGGGCTCAGCTGGAGAATAAGAACTACCATTATAAATCCAGCCAGCTGGGGTAGGATGCTGTGATTAACTGCACAGCACCCAGGTGGGTCTCCTGGGATTGCCACTGTGTGCAAGGCAAAGTGATTTCTCACTACTTCCCAACATTTATCCCCATAGATCATTGCATTGGTCCATCAATCTCATGAAGGTTAAAAGGGACAGTACTCAAAACCTGGCCTGAAGAGGCGGAATTTCAATAGGTTGTTATGTCATTGAGTTAAAGGCTTTTGATGGGAGAGGTTATAGTTATTTCAAGGTTGATACCAGATGCCATTTAACCTCCCCCCAACCTTCCCAAAAGGTATTATAATTATGGCACCTAATTCATCTCTTGGCTCCTCTTCTTCATTTCCCAGTTTTTACAAGTGAATCTATAATTGGTCAACATAAATACAAGCCTTTGTTGTTGATGTTGTTGCTCAGTGGTTCTCCTAGAATTAAATTCCTATTTGAAATGGAAATAACATGTCTTCATCTGCTTAAATGCCTTTTGGTTATTTCTGACCACATTAACATCACAAAAATGTCTGCACATAATCTATAGCAGATGTTCTTCTCACGCCAGGAATAAATTACAATGGCTACTAGGGTAAAAGTTGTTTTCTGCTTTTTCCAGAAGAAAGGGTCTTCATGGGGAATAGCAGCAGCCCCGTATGGACTCACAGGTATTTTTTGAGCTTTGAGCTTTTAGAGAAACGTGTATAATGCTTTGAGCTTTTAGAGAAACCTGTATAATGCTTTGAGCTTTTAGAGAAACCTGTATAATGCTCGAAGGTTGAAATAGACAATGGCTTCATTAATAAATATTACCTATATCGTCAAGACTGAGTATGTGTCTATAAACTGTGTTTTGAGGTTTTCCGAGAGTCTCTCTTGCAAAATCTTTGCTGCTCTACCGGGTTCTGGAAGTGCTACCATTACCTCCTTTGCTTGAGGCTTTTTTCCTGATTGGGTGCCAGTACTCATAACTGCTAATACATGTAGCTTTACTGTTACCTAGTCTTATTATGCATGAGATTAAGGCAACAGAAGTCATCATATCATCACTTAAAACACGTTTTATACAGGAAAGGTGGAAAAGCACAGGACAGTGACCAGAGGGGCAGGGGCATCTCTATCTTGAAAGACTAAGCAGGAGAGGTAGGGCCGAAGACAAACGTCATGCATTTGATTATTTTTCTTGAGATTAGTCCTGCTTTGAAAATAAATGTTTTGTTTTCCTCTGTAGTTTCTCCTTTCTTTTAAAACTGAATGTATAGAATGTTATGAATGCATGAATGGTCTTCATAGACATCAATTAAAGAAGTTCAGGTTTACTCTGATTACATTTAAATTTTTTTTCTTGGAATGAAAATAAGCTTTTCTTACAATGAATGAGCTTCTCTCTCAACAAGTTGTAACAAGTCAAGAAAGACATGGATGGGACTTCATGGGAAACATTCCCGAAGCTCAAGCTTGGGCTGAGCTTTCTCTCTCCCTCTCTTTTTTTTACAGTCTGGTTTTCTTTCCACCGATGGCTGTACCAATGGCAGTAACTGGTTGGAAAGAGCCAGCTCTTTTCCTTACTTACTCTGCTCTCTTGGCAGCCTCTCTTGCTTACTTGTGGTCCTTATAGGTGTCTTAATTTCCTCCTTTACTCAGTGTAGGAGCCACACAAGGCAAAAGTGCTATAGGTATGGCAGAACATCTAGCTTTATTTCTAGACTATCATTTGTAACTTGAGATAAACAGATGCCCACTTTTCCTCAATTAGAATACAGAGGTGAGGCTTTCAATTTCTATTTATCTAATTATAAAGAACCTGAATCATGCTGTATTAGGATTTTTCCAGCTAACTTTTTTTTTTTATTTTCAAAATTAAGGCTTTCCCTCCTTCCCTTAAGTTATATCCACAGAATCACCCATTAATGATAAATAGTTAAAATTTACAGAACTTATAAGGATTTTTTAAAGATTTTGTTTATTTATTTTCAGAGAATGAGAGAGAGAGAGAGAGAGAGAGAGAATGCATGAGCACAAGCAAAGGGAGCAGCAGGCAGAGGGAGAATCCCGACTGAGCAAGGATCCCAATGTGGGACTCGATCCCAGCACACTGGGATCATGACCTGAGCTGAAGGCAGATACTTAAACAACTGAGCCACAAAGGCACTCCAAGGATTTAGATCAATGTTTAGAACTATAAATTTCAAAAACTGTAAAAGCTATACAATTGAGGTAAAAATCTAGAACTGTAGAATTTAGACATGGTTATGAATGATTATGAAACCTTTAAGAGACATCACAGATATAAATTACCTTCTGAATCATTAAAAGAAAAATAACTCACTAATCCAAAAATAATATTGTGGGTTTTTTTTTTTTTTTCATTTTAAATTGGTATGTGTGGGAAATTTGCTAGAATGATAATTATCATGTACTGGGAACAACTTCTTTTTCTCTCCCTTATTCTGCCTTGAGCCATAAAAAGGAGCTTTTTATGCTTCTCTGGGAAACACTGAGGACAACTCTTCCATGCTTCTTGTCTCCGTGTCCTTTCTCCCACAGGACAAGGGCTGATTTAACTCCCTGGCCTGGTTCACTGTGATTCTGTCCCCTTGCAGCCCACCCACCAGGTGTTGTCCTGTCCTCCCATACGTCCCACCAGGGTGGATCCACCACATAGCACAGACTCTGTCACCTCCAGTGCCTGAGATGAGGAGCTTGCCTCCAGGGCCATAGCACACATCTGTTTTGGTCTTGGAGCTAAACTTCATTCTCCAATCCATTGATGCCACAATTAAGGCTGCCATTTTGTTCCTCAACTCCTGTATCAGTTTAATTGATGCTGAACTTCAGAAAAGGCTATCACTGTTCAAATCCTAACAAGAAATTGGGAACTACCCGACTAGTCTCTGCAGAAAAGGAGAGAGAGAGGGAGAGAGAGAGAGAGAGAGAGAGAGAGAGAGAGAGAGAGAGAAAAGAAATTGCTGCTCACATTGCCAAGAAATCTGGGTCCTGAGTCCAGTGTCACTTGCGAAGGACATGGCCATTTCTCAGAGGCTGACTCACATTCACCATATGTATACAGAATAATGGCTAAAATGAGAGATGCCCATTTCCTTATTCTTGATGATAAATATTCCTGTAGACACAGCAGGCAATCTGTTTGGTAGACATATGGGTCCTCTCTCCTTGGGCAGAGCTCCCTCAGAGGCCATGTTAGAATCCACAGGCTGCCTGGTGAGGACAGAGGGGGAGTCTGCAGATCCCACTGGGTTGCCCCACAGGGACCAGCTATCAGGCAAAGCTCAGGAAGTTTTCAGTAGGTCAGTGACTCTGGGCCAGGGGGGGCCCTGAGATCATCTACTGCCGGTCCTGTTCCTATCACTCTGTAGTGATAATTCTCTCTGATAGACATATCCTTTGGTGTTTGTGTCATTGCCTCCCATTAGGCCAGTCAGGGCTTGGTAAGGGGACTTTCTGTCCTTTACCAGACACAGTGTAAGTCTGCTCAGACTCACTTGCAGTCAGTGTGGCAAAGGCTCGCCTTCACACCTGGTACCAGGGTGCCTTTCCCCCCTTGGTGAGCATCAGCATATGCTGTACTTGAGCTCCTAGCAGACATCTCTTGTGTCTCTTTGAAGAGGGACTGACACATGTGTAGAGTTCTAGAAGACTGAAGATTTCATTACCCCTCCTGACCACTGCCTGATGGCTGTGGAGGTGTCCAGCTTCCCTGCCCTCTGATGGGGACAAGTCTCAGATGGGACATAGACTCCCAGCAGGGCTGCTCTGGGACAGAGTCAGACTTGTCCTCTGTGGGAATTTGCCTGATATGATACATCACTTGGCCTGCCTTTCTTCCCGGCCTGGTTCTTCCTTCCCCACTCCTTAGTGCTTCTTCCTGGAAATGTATGCTCATAAATCACTTTTACATAAATCAGAATCTCAGAATTCAGACAGTAGTATCCATATTTCCTTATCACCAAATTTGTCATATCTCCTAATTGTTCCCCAAGACCTTGAATACCATCTAGAAGCCATTGGGATTAGTAAACCAGTAGCTAAAACATGCATCTGATTAATCTGATACCTTTGTCTAGTTAACCAGGGCACGGATGAGCATGAAGGCTTCAGACCACATGATGGAACAAGGCTAGCGTCAGACAGCAAGTACAGGGCAGCACAAGTCCATAGGGAAGGGTCTGGAGTTGAGGGACCCAACCTGGGTTCTTGTTTCTGCCCTTCCAGGTCCTACTAGTGTCACCCTGAGCAGGTGGATCCAGGTTTCATTCAAGCGCAAACAACAAGACTGGATTAGAAAATTTCTAAGTTCTCCTTGGTTTAAGAGAAAATAAAGGCTCTGGAACTGGAAAAGTACCAGTGTTTGAGTGCTGAGAAGACCTGTTATGGCCAAACAGGGCAACCCAACACTGTGCAGACAGTAGCTCTGATGAAAGCTGCTCATTTAAAGAGGTAGGCAGACATTTAAGGGCTGAAAACAGTCTCTGTATTAGTCAGGGATCTCCAGAGAAGTAAATCCGTGTGTGTGTGATATGTATATTTCATTTATATGTGTATATTTGTATATATATGTATAAATATATATATATATTTCATTTATACATATATATATGTGTATATATAAATAATTGTGGGGGCTGGCAAATCGAAGATCTGCAGGATAGGCAGACAGGCTGGAGACTCAGGGGAGATTTGACGGCATTGACTCCAAAAGCTGTTTGCTGGCAGAATTCCCTCTTCCTTGGCAGACATGAATTTTTTTTGTTGACAATTAGAAAGTTTTGTAATTTGCTACTCACTTCATTCACTTGCCGTTAGTTCCTCAAGATTAAAAAAAAAAAAAAAAGAAGTATTTCCGGGACAGAAGATTATTACACAAGAGAAACCTGGCTCAGAATTGTTATGGGTTGTGCATTGGTATGAGTACGTAGTACACACAGTTTAATATCTTTGAGGTCAGTGATGTAATTCTAAGGTCAAGATGCTGCATAACGTAGGAACAACTGCAGATAGGCTGAGCCAGAAAACATTGTGAATTATTTAATTTTGTTTATTTTCATTATGACACTTCCATTCCCATCTATTGCATTTTGCTTCTGGGTCCAGCTTCCACCCATCCTTGCTCCTCCATTGTTCTCCTCCTCCTTACTCATGCCTATGGCCATGTTCTCCATCTCCTCACCTTCACACCCTCATTGCCCATGCCCTGACCTGTGTTTCTCAGAAACCGTCCTCTGGGCCTTCCGCACTGAAATCTTTTGCAAAGCATGTTAAAAATGTAGATATTGCAGCACCTGGGTGGCTCAGTGGGCTAAGTGTCTGCCTTCAGCTCAGTTCATGATCCCAGGGTCCTGGGATGGAGCCCCACATCAGGCTCCCTGCTCAGTGGACAATCTGCTTCTCCCTCCCTCTGCTGCTCCCTTTGCTTGTGCTCTCTCTCTTTCTCGCCATCTCTATCAAATAAATAAATAAATAAATAAAATCTTTAATAAAATGTAGATGTTTATGAACATCCAAGTGTCATCAGCTCACATTTACTGCATGTGTCCCATTTGTTCATGGACGTATTTTGTTTGCAGGTGACAATGGCTCACTCACTGCATAGTTTTTGCAGGTGTGTAACACAGTGGAGTGACTAAGGTGGTAGATTTTGGGGCGGGGGGAGTTCCCTCTGTGGGAAGCTGAGCCTGTGCATGTGTGGGATCAAGTCAAACATGTCACCATCTAGAGGGGAATTACAGTTTTCTTAATTTCTTGTCCGAGGTCTCTAGTAGTCATTAGAAGTAGTAGGGGGAAAGAAAAAAAAAGTTATACTTGACCCTCAAACTGCCTGGGTTTTACCTGCATGGGCTCACTTTTATGTGGATGTGTTTCTATAAATACACTCCTGTTAGTGTTCTCTTTCTTCCTTATGATTTCCTTTAAAAAAACATTTATAACTTATTTTAAGAATACAGTATATAATACATGCAACATACAAAATATGTGTTAACCAACTATTTATGTTATTAGGAAGGCTTCTGGTCAACAGTAGACTATTAGTAAAGTTTTGAAAAGTCAAAAATTATACGTGGGTTTTTGTCTGCATGGGGAGGTTGGGACCCAAGCCCCGTGTTGTTTAAGGGTTCAAGGATCCCAACCTTGTTCAAGGGTCAGCTGTATATATTGAAGGGATAAGCTTAATGGAAACCTTTAGGATATAGGCCAAACTACACATTGAACTTTTCATTTTGAAATCTATTTGGCTGTTTTATGCCTCCTTGCCATAACCATTATTAATTTATCTCATGACATAGATTTTCACATCTTAATAAATTGGTAGACACATTAGCAAGATAACAATAATAACGAAATTATATCTGCAAGGTACTGTGTACTGTCTTTGCATCATTCCAATTAAAGCCTATCTTCTCCAATAACAAAGGAAAACCTCAAGAGTAATTGCATTTATCAAAGAACTTTATTTTATTTTTTCTTTTTTAAAGTTTAATTTTATTTAAATTCATTAAATTAACATATAGTGTATTATTAGTTTCAGAAGTAGAGTTCAGTGATTCATCAGTTGTGTATAACACCCAGTGCTCATTCCATCACGTGCTCTCGTTATGCCCATCCCCCAGTTACTCCATCCCTCCACTCTTCTGCCCTCCAACCACCCTCAGTTTGTTTCCTATGATTAAGAGTCTGTAATGGTTTTTGCCTTCTCTGATATCATTAGTTTTTATTTTTACTTCCCTTCTATGAGCCTCTGTTTTGTTTCTTAAATGCCACATATGAGTGAAGTCATATGATAATTGTCTTGCTCTGACTGGCGTATTTTGTTTAACATAATACACTCTAGGTCTATCCATGTCATTGCCAATGGTAGGATTTCATTTTTGATGGCTGAGTAATATTCCATCACATATATATATGTGTGTGTGTGTGTGTGTACATAATCACACACACACACACACACACACACACACACACCCCACATCTTCTTTATCCATTCATCTGTTGATGGACATCTGGACTCTTTCCATAGTTTGGCTATTGTGGCCATATTGCTGCTATAAACATTGGGGAGCTGGTGCCCCTTCGGATCACTACATTTGTATATTTGGGCTAGATACCTTGTAATACAATTCCTGGGTCATATGGTAGATCTATTTTTAACTTTTGAGGAACCACTATACTGTTTTCCAGAGTGACTGCACCAGCTTACATCCCCACTGGCAGTGTAAGAGGGTTCCCTTTTGTCCACATCCTTGCCAACATCTGTTGTTTCCTGACTTGTTATTTTAGCCATTCTGACTAGTATGAGGTGGTATCTCATTGTGGTTTTGATTTGTATTTCAGTGATGTTGAGTGATGCGGAGCATTTTTTCATGTGTCTTTTGGCCTTTTGTAGGTCTTCTTTGGAGAAATATCTGTTTTTGTCTTCTGCCCATTTCTTAGCTGGATGATTCGTCCTTTGGGTGTTGAGTTTGATAAGTTCTTTTTAGATTTTAGATATTAGCCCTTTACCTGATAAGACATTTGCAAATATCTTCTCCCATTTTGTAGATTGTCTTTGGTTTTGCCAACTGTCTCCTTTGCTGTGCAAAAGCTTTTTATCTTGATGTAGTCCTAATTGTTCATTTGGCCTTTGTTTCCTTCGCCTTTGGAGATGTGTCTGCAAGAAGTTTCTGTGGCCAAGGTCAAAGAAGTTGCTGCCTGTGTTCTCCTCTAGGATTTTGATGGATTCTTATTTCACATTTAGGGCTTTCATTCATTTTGACCCTATTTTTGTGTATGGTGTAAGAAAATTATCCCGTTTCATTCTTCTGCTTGTGGCTGTCCAATTTTCCCAACACCATTTGTTGAAGAGACTATCTTTTTTCCATTTGATAGTCTTTCCTGCTTTGTTGCAGATTAGCTGGCCATAGCAAGAAGGGTCCATTTCTGGGTTCTCTATTCTGTTCCATTGATCTATCTGCCTGAGTTTTTTTGTTGTTGTTGTTGTTGTTTTGTTTTTGGGTGTTTTTTTGGTTTGTTTGTTTGTTTTGTTTTGTTTTCCAATACCATACCGTCTTGATGATTACAGCTTTATAATAAAGCTTTAAGTCAAGAAATGTGACACCACCAGCTTTAGTTTTCTCTTTCAGTATTCCTCTGGCTATTTGGTGTATTTTTTGTTTCTGTATACGTTTTAGGATTATTTGTTCCAGCTCTGAAAAAAGTTGATGGTATTTTGATAGGGAGTGCGTTGAATGTATAGATTGTTCTGGGTAGCATAGACATTTCTTTCGATCCATGAGCAAGGAACATTTTTCCATTTCTTGTGTCTTCCTCAATTTCTTTCATACTTGTTCTATTGTTTTCAGAACACAGAATCTTTACCTCTCTGGTTAGGTTTATTCCCAAGTAGCTTATGGTTTTTTGTGACAGTATTTTAATTTATATGCAAACAAGTAAAAAGTGACAAATGATTTTCAGTTAAAATCTCTCCTGTGTTTGGAGTTGTACAGATTTCTGGCTGAAAGGAGAAAAGTTAGGAAACTTTGTCTTTCCTGGGACACTTGGGTGGCTCAGTCAGTTAAGCATCTTCTTTCAGATTAGGGCATGATCCCAGAGTCCTGGGATTGAGCCCCTCATTGGACTCCCTGCTGAGCAGGGAGGCTGCATCTCCCTCTCACTTTGCCCCCCAATTCATGTTTGCTTTCTCTCTCTTTCTCAGATAAATAAATAAAACCTTCAAAAAAGGAGAAAAGGGGCGCCTGGGTGGCTCAGTGGGTTAAGCCTCTGCCTTCGGCTCAGGTCATGGTCTTAGGGTCTGGGATTGAGCCCCACACCGGGCTCTCTGCTCGGCAGGGAGCCTGTTTCCTCCTCTCTCTCTGCCTGCCTCTCTGCCTACTTGTGATATCTCTCTCTCTGTGAAATACATAAATAAAAATCTTTAAAAAAAAAAAAGAAAAATTTGTGGTTTTTATGAAAAGCTGAAATATGAATTATTTTGTCAAGATTCTTGCAGCAAAGCTCAAAAAGCTCCATTTATCTTGCAGCAATGAATTTTTCTCTCTCCTTCTCTCTCTCTCAACATCAATTATGATTTTTTAAAACCAGATAGCAACACTGCTGTTTCATGAATTAGAGATTCATGGGCAATTTAAGATTTTAAAAATATATCCCCCCAAGAAATGTGTATTATAATCTGAAGCATAAATCTGATTATATCTCAGATTTTCAAGCAAAACACATGATTAAAAACCATTTTTTCTTGGTCTAAAAATCTCAATAGAAAGAACACATGTCTGGCCATTGTCTGTCACTTGGTTACAATGTCACCCCAGCAGAAGTCATGCTTCTCAGACATCATAAGATATAAAGAGCAGTGAATCTGATGTGACATAGGTAAAAGTATGGAATTGTTGTTACAGAAATGGGTGTATTTTAAGGAGACATTCTAGTAAATTCAGGTCCCAAATTATTCATACAGGTTTAGTGGTCAGTCAAAAATGGTATTTCCTGGATGCTCATTATGGAAAAATCCATTAGAAAAATATCATATTCTCTTTTTTATTCTGATGGTAATAAGCCTCCCTAAGAGACCAAGTGTCAAGAATTTTTCCTGTAGCTCCAATTAGCAAAATGATTCATAGCCCAAACCCAGACCTGCTTAGATGTAGTCAATATTTACATCAAGAATGCCACGTGTTTGCTGCTTTAGGAGAAGAAAAGTAGTAGAATATGATTAATGATGAGTTTTATGCTGGCTTAAAAAGGCAAAACTAAATAAAAATTCCATTGCCTTAGGTTTCAATATACCATGGTAAGGATGTTTCTCTACTAATTTTCTCTTAAAAATCACTCTCAAATACCAGAAGAACCCCCCCACCCCCACCAAAACACAAAGTCCGCCATCAGTGAGACTAGACAGGAACAAAGCAGGTGAGATGGTGATGTGTGGAGCAATGGTAAGAAAAAGCTGATTTACCACCCACAACTTTGGAGAAACTCAAGAATGGGAAGTGCCAGAAATGATGTGACCAGGATCATAGTGGGCAGCATCCCAGACACGGGTCTCAGGCACAGAGGAGGGCAGATGAGAGGACTGAACTGGCACAAGGGTGTTGAGGATGGTTGTCATTTTGGATGGAACCCCTCCCACTTCGTCCACCCGGTGCTAGATTATAGTCAGGATGGTGCCTCTCCAGATAAGGGATGGGAGGATCTTCCTCTGGAGGAATTGGAACATCCCAAAGAAAAGGCCTACAGATATTGACAACTAGAGATCCCAGACAAAAATAAATTCAGCTTGCTCCTTGTTCCTCCACCAGTCTGCTCTGCCTGCCCTGGGAACTTCCAATCAGCATTTGGGTGCTTCACCCTCTAAAACAGAGACACACGCAAAGATCATCAGAAGGTAAAGAGTGCTTGAAGGAAAAGGCTAAATCAAGAGCAAGTAAGTAGAAAAGAGCTGCAAGAAAATAGGGACCAGAAAACTATTTCAGGGAGTTCATAGTTAGAACTTCAGGAAGATGAAAGATAATCTATTCATGAACTGAGAAGAGAATGTTCTTTAAATAATCAAATAACAAAGAAGAGCTCTTCTAAATAAGAAATAAATAAAAGCCTAAACACAATATTTAAGGAAACCTTCAGTTTTTGGGCCAAAGACAGAGAAATGGACACTGGAGAGAAAGGAAGGGACATGGGAGGGTTGAAGCCTGTGGTCCAGCACCTGGAATGAGGAGGCCCCGGGAGAGTAAGTGGGAAATGGCAGGACAGTGTGTCTGCTAGAGCAGCACAGGGAATATTCTAGAGCCAGAGAAGACTGTCTCTGGAGTGAGACGGCTCAGTGAAGAAAACACCCACTCTAGGTTACAGCTCATACATTTCAGAACAATATAAGGAAAAGTGCTGAAAAACTCCCCAGAGGAGAGAGATAGGTCAAAGAATCTGCAAAAGGAAGACATTAGACTTCTCAACAGTGACACTGGATTTGGGAAGATTCTTTTTCTTTCTTTCTTTCTTTCTTTCTTTCTTTCTTTCTTTCTTTCTTTCTTTCTTTCTTTCTTTCTTTCTTTCTCTCTTTCTTTTTCTTTCCTGCTTTTCTTTCAAGTTGGAATTTATTAAAATTTAAAACTTCTGCAGTACAAAAGACACTGTTAAGAGAATAAAAAGATATGTCACAGACTGAAAGATTCTATATTTAGATAGATGGCTGTTCAAGAATGAGGGCAGAATATAGAAATGCAGAGATGTGAAGAGTTCACTTCTTCTGCACGTTTTCTCAGGAGAGCCGTATTTCCACCAAATGGAAGGTGGGGGTGACTAAGAAAGAGAAAGACTTGGACTGGGAAAATAAACACAGCATTGGGGTGCACTCATCAGCGACTTGGCAGAACCCCACTCAGGCCACTGCCTCCATGCAGCAAGCTGAGGGGCAGCAGGTTCACACAGGCACGAACAGAGACAGAGGGAGAAGTAGCACTGATGGGTTTCCTGATGCACCTGCATGTATGAAAAACTAATGTGGAGATGGTTTTGCATGAGTGCCCCTGGGTGTAAAAGGACTGAGTAAAACATTCAGACAGAATGGAAGAAAATAATAAAAGGACACACAGATCAACTGTAATCTCAAGAAAAAGTGGCATAAAAATGAAAATATAACCACAATGTATATATTTATGAGAAATAAACAGTTATGTGGGTAACCTTATAAATACTAATTTGGGATTGATTAAAAATAAAATTATACTGAAAGATTAAAGAGAAGAGCACGCAAGTGCGCTAACATTCTCAGTTCTGTAATTTTGGATTGATATCCCATAGCCCTGTATCGTCAGAAAAGCCTCGTTGCCTTGCTATACATATCACTTGGAAATATCAGGGAGGGGCAAGAGACCTGAAAGAGCTGAATGTGCTTTCCTCTGGGGAAAAGAACGAAGTAGGAGATCAGGAGACAAGGAACATTGTCTTGTTTTTGTTTTAACTCTTCTTGGAGCTACTTGATGTTCAACACTATTTGCAAATAAAATAATTTAAATAAAATGAATCAAGCTAAAAAAGTCAACCCAGCATTTTCAGACCTCAAGATCCCCTAGCAGAGCCAGCCTCATGAACAATTACTTGGTCAAAATGTGGACGTCCCATCCTGCTTTGGAATCCGAACTCAGTAGGACTGGCTTGTTTGCGGTAGACTGCATTGAATAGAAATGTCCAATAAAAATGCAAAAAACAAATCCGAAAACAGGATCTCCTACCGCTATTACACATCAGGAGTTCTTTACTGTGACTTGCTGATCAGGTGTTTCAGCCACCAGGTGGGTCTGAAGGGGAGATCAGTTTGGTTGTAAGGGGCCAAGGAGGGTGTGCAGCTGGAGGATATGTTCCCCTGGATTGTCAATCTCTCTCCCTGTCTGCCAGTCCCTACCACGAACAGTGTTGCCTCAGGGGCTTCAATAAATGCAGCGATGAGTATAAAACAGCATGTGAAGAGGAGAGAAAGACCCCTGGATTCAGATTTCAAATGATCACGAATTGTATGAAAGAATCCGTAGTTTACAGCAATTTGTGCTTTATTGAATAATCATGCTTTATCAAATAATCTCGATATAATCCTCATACCTATTCTGTGACACAGCTTTTACTGCTCGTTAAATTAATTTTTTTTCCCCTCAGTGAGAATGTACTTCTCTTTTATCCCTTGTCGAATTTAGGCCTTTCAGAAAGGGTTGGATTTTTATTATTACTTCAAATTAGAGTCTTTAATTTCCCCTATAAAACTTGTGCAGAATATATATGGGTAAGCATCTCTTCCTTCCCCATCGAGAGTTCCTTGCTCACTGGAAAACGAAGGCTCTAAACAGGAGGGGGTCAATCGGCAGCCTGTATTTATCCCCTCTACCTGGAGTGCCCGTACTGCTTGTGATGTGAGTGATGTGAGTGCCTACTGGATACCAGACACAGGAATGGTCATGCCATCTGCTTATGTGCAGGTCACCAGCCAACAGATGGTAGACTGGGGAAGGTGGTTGTTCTATTTTGAGATTTAGTGAGAACAAGGGACTTCATCTCTGTCTCTGTCACTCTCTCTAATACTGGAAAAGCACTCTTCATTTTTGGATAGTGTCAAAGTTCTAAAAAACACTTGTTTTATCATTGAAAAAAAAGTCCTCCATCACACATACTACTGTTATCGGAGGATTGAAAGTGCTTGTCCGGGGAGGGAACACATTATATACCAATGACTGCAGGTGCCTGTGGAAGGCCAAGCACAAAAAGCCTAGGGTCAGGGCAGCATCTGGGTCACACACACTTGTGTTTCTGTGACAGGAATTCAGGCTGGCCTGTTGCCTCTCTTCTGCTGGCAGTCCTACCCAAGACCAGATTTAAATGGTCTCCTTTCCTTGTGCCGTTTAGCCTAAAGTTCTCAGCGTCACCCACTGGGAACACTGTAGAATTCAAGCCACGATGTCCTGAGACCCAACCTCTCCCAGCCCGAAAGGTGAAAAGTCCCTTAGTGTTATGGCTCTGAGCACCCCAGAGGTGCTTATCTGTGTCTAAAAGAAACCAGTCCTCAGCTTTAAACAACGTCCCACCAAACAGTTACCCCCTTGTCACCTGCAGGTTCATGACTCTTATGAAGTGGAAAATTCTGTTTGCATTATGAGCATCTGTGGGTGAAGGGGGGCTTGGCTTGGGTCTCAAGTATTGGGCATGTATGGTGCAGCTCTCTCACATAGCTCTATCTGCGGCTCACCAAGCCTAAGTCTGTCATAAGTCTGATTGAGCTACCCAGTGTGGAGGGTTTGGGTTGATGCTGGTGCTTTTGGGACCAGTGATGCCATGGGGACTGTGGCTTCCCAGGAACACAGATAGGGTGCTGGGGGCCCAGGTCGCCCAGTGGTCAAGTGCATGCTGCTGCTCTGATCCAGCCAAATATTTAAGCTGGCCTCCCTGCCCCTGCTGCAACCTCTGCTGTGCCTCCTTTGATGCCGTGTCTCGCTGACCCTCCGAAACTGCAGTACTTCCCTGATGGGAGAGGAATTCTCTCTGTACCACCCTTAAGCAAGGCGTGTCGCACAGCAACATTTCTTAGGGCCACATGGTCATTTCACCCCTATGATCTAGTCGTATTTGCTGGAATGAATGGGTTGGGGCAAGTTTGGTCCCGCTGTATTCAGAATGAACTCTTGCTCTGCGTGCTCAAATCCTCTCAACACACAAGAAATCCCGGGCTGAGGGGCCCAACCATGTTCCCCTGTCCAACAGTCACATCTCTAACCCCAAGATCCAGTAATAGATAGGCTCCAACAACCTGAGTGGTCAGATTAAAATCAGAGAGATGAATATGCTGAGTGTCACAACTCAACCCTACTGCTGGAAATGTCTGAATCCTGCAGCAGACGGCTTGTGGAGAGAGGTGTGATGTTTAACTCCTCCCGAGGGAAAGGAGGAGGGTAATTCTGGTCCCATCTTGTCAGGAAGCAGGAGTTTCAAAAGAAATTCCGGTGCCTACTGTTAACATAATAAAATTATCACCTTGAAATGTCAACATTGGCATAACAGTTTATAGCTTACAAAGCTGTCGAGAAAACAACCATTCCTTCCTAAATTCAGATTTTAACAATTTCTCGCAAAGTCTAATGGGGTCATTTCTGTTGCTTTACAAAAAATTCCTTTTACTTAACCACTTCTCTTCTCCTCAAAATGGATTCCATCTTACTTTGATTTTCTTGTTTTGTTAAATCTAATGTGGACCATTCGGCAGGTAGGCATGATCAAGATATTTATTTCCTGCACAAACATGAAAATCTTCCAATATTATTACTAAATTCAGGTAGTCAGGCATTAATGCCTAAGGGCCTCTCTAACTGGCTCCTCTAAAAATATTGTAACAGATTAATGGGTTATTTCAATGAATAAAACTGATTATCTTTGTTTAAATATGTCTGCTGGTGTTTGATGATTTAAAAATATGCCTAAGGAATAAAAGTCCTACTCCATTAAAAAGCTAACTCATAACTTCTGTTTCTTCCCTTCTCACATTTAAATATGTATGTGGAATTACTGGCTTTTAAAGATCAACCTTAGCATGTAAATGCATTTGTGATGAATATAATTTCTTGCTCTGGACATTGACTTCCCCAGGATCTGAGGATAGCATTTACTAAAGGTTAACACAGGAAATAATGTTCCCTATATTGAATGTTGTAAGATATAGTCCAGGGTGGAAAATATTGCTTTGCTTTGTAGAATTTAAATGAATTTCCATCTTTGTGCTTCCTGACTGAGAATGAAGAAAATTATTTCCCTGAGAGTTTAGAAACATGTTATGTTTGCCATTGTGAACGCGTGGCTCAAGCCTATCCGGAGACTGTAAGGAAATTGTTTTGGGCCAATTCCTGGGGCATTGGGGAAACAGATGTCTGAACACTATGCACAGTTTAATATGAGGCTATTTCTCAGTCTCCCAGCCCTCAGTGAATGCTGAAGAAACAGGGTAAAACATGATGAACCCGGTGTCAGAACCCTGCTTCCCAGCGCAGCTCTGTCCAGGCGCTGAGGTGCGGGGACAGCGCCCGGACACCCATGGGCCTGCCCTGCATGTCAGCTCTCAGGCACGTAAGATCTTAGGCAACTGACTTAACCTGGTGGGATTCAATTTCACCACCTGTGAACAGCTCACATTTTGCTTATTTGTGATTCTTTTTGAAGGATGGAAGTTCTTAAATTTTTTTTTTAAAGATTTTATTTATTTGTTGGACAGACAGATTATCACAAGTAGGCAGAGAGGAGGCAGAGAGAGGAGGAAACAGGCTGTCTGCGGAGCAGAGAGCCTGATGCAGGGCTCGATCCCAGGACCCTGAGATCATGACCTGAGCCGAAGGCAGAGGCTTAACCCACTGAGCCACCCAGGCGCCCCGGAAGTTCTTAAGTTTTATGTAGTAAAGCACATCATGTTTCTCCTTTCTACTTAATGTTGTTTTAGGCCATAAGAAATCCTTCCCCTGGCACCCGGGTGGCTCAGTATATTTAGTGTCCAACTCTTGATATTGGCTCAGGTCATGGTCTCAGGGTTGTGAGATCAAGCCTAATGTGGGGGGTGGGACTCTGTGCTGTGGGTGAAGCCTGCTTAAGTTTCTCTCCTTCCCTCTTCCTTTACCCCTCCCCCCAATAAAACAAGACCTACATGTTTTATCTTCTAAAACTTTAATACTTTGGTTTTCATATAAGATCTATGCTCAATCTGAAGGTAATTTATGGGTAAATGGTGAGATTTACTTTCTGATTGCTACCCATTTCTTCTCCATAGGCAACCTCTGTCCTAATTCCATGTAGTAACTTTCCCTTTTTTTCCCCTCCATGTTGTTTTTCAAAAACTGTTACATTCCATTGACCTGTAGCCTATTCTTGTATTAATCCTACACTGTCATAATTACTATATCATTATAATCACTGGGTAGCCAGTAAGGTAAACTTTCTAACTTTGTACTTAAAAAAAAAAAAGACTTTATTTTTTAGAACAGTGTTAGGTTCACAACAAAAATGAGTAGAAGGTACAGAGATTTCCCATAT
Organism: Taxidea taxus jeffersonii; assembly: GCA_003697995.1. NCBI lineage: Eukaryota > Metazoa > Chordata > Mammalia > Carnivora > Mustelidae > Taxidea > Taxidea taxus. The sequence goes on from ML098582.1 coordinate 31,587, forward strand.
GTGCTCTGTCCCACACATGCGTAATCTCTCCCATTATCAGCATCACCCAACAGAATACTACATTTGGTATAACTGATCAACCTGTATTCACGCATTATAATCACCTCAAAGTCCATAGTTTTCATTAGGGTTGAGACCCTTCCTATTGTACACTCTATGGGTTTCTCATAGAGTGTACAATTCTCACTCAATTTCACCTAAATTTGGATGTTAACTAGCATAAAAATTTCAAAATATCCTTTTAAAATCTTTCCAACATGTTCAGTTTCTATTAAGATATTCCTCTTTCCATTTGAAATTTGATTATTTGGACCTTCTGTCATTTTACCTCTCGATCATTACCATGAGAAGTTCATTATTTTTACTTTTTTTCAAGGAGGCCAAGTTTGACTTTGTTGTTTCTCTGTGTTGTATATTTGTTTATAATTTGTATTTTTTTATTCTATTATTTCCTTCCTTCTGCTTTCTTTGAATGTACTTTTCTGTCCTTTATGTAACTGCCCTGAATGCTTTCTCATTAGCTCATTGATTTTCAGCTTTTCTACTCTGGCTTGCTGGGGTGAAATTTCTGTTTCTATTTACTTAAATATAATTTATATTTCCTTTATTCTTCCTTCATAATCTCATTAGCTATAGAATGGTAGATGATATCTTTTTTAATATCACATACACACATATATATATATATACTGATAGTGACTTACTGAAGTATGAGCTCAGGTTTTGAGCTCAAGGATGTGACTTTCTCAAATGAAACTTGGACTGTGACCTTGAGCTCACCATGGACAGATGATTTTTATACCCAGCACCTTTACACAGCAGATAAGACTGGTGAGAACTGTGAAGAAGAATCACATTTGCTTTCACTCTTCCTCCCTCACCAAATTCTCCCCCTTTTCCTCCTTCTGTTCTTCCACTTCTCTCTGCCCTTCTTTTTCTTGTCATTCTCAGCTCCAGATTTTTCTCCAGAATATGGGGTTAATTTTACACCTAGAAAGTTATTTGGATTTCAACCAAACACGTCTTCAGTTAGTTTCCCATATTGTTAGTACCCTTCCAAAGGCCCACCAACCGGTTCCCATATATATTCGGTGTGATTTATTGGCCAGATCAAACTTCAGCATTAGGTATGCACTTTTCCTCAAAAACAAATTCACAAAAAATGGTATGGTATATAAAAATAGTTTTGGGGTATGACTGCCAAGGCTAGTAATAAGAGCCAACCCAGCAACACAGCAGCAGCTGGGACCGGAAGCAGGATGAATTGCTGTGTAGGAACATTTCCTAACTTAGCACTGCAGGGTTGGCTTGGTTGCCAGGAGCAAGCAGAGCAACCTGAAGGCTCTGAATCAAATGGCACAGGATGTGGAGCCCGACAGCGAGGAGCGGAGAGGTGAGATGTGCGTAACCACCCTCACTGCCCCTATACCTCTCAATCATGTCAATTACAGCAGTTGCTTCTTTCCTCCTTTCAGTATGGAAAAACAATATTTCTCTCTCCTTGGGTCTTCCAATATCTTTTTTGAGTTCCTCTTTTACTTCCAATCTAGTTTTTCTTTACTTCAGATCAGAAGAAAGATATTGGTAATTTAATAAGAATGCACAATTTCCTAGATAAGGTGGCTCAACAATGTGAAAAAGACATTTTACAATTCTGTACTATCTGATCAGTCTATGGAAAAAGGAAGTTTTGATTGGAATCTATTCTACCCTTGGGAATCTATTCTCTGTTCATTTGCTTTTACTCACCACTCTTGTTTGAACTACAACAATGTAACATTATGTTAGATAAAATTCTTAAACTGTAATTTTCTGTCATTTTAATATCTTAGATATTGGTCACCAAACTAATTAAGTGTTACCATGTGATTGGGCATCTACTCTCCATGTGTAGATGGTGAGATAACCCATACTATGTTGACTGACTTAAAAAAAGTCCAGAAATTCCATCCAATCTCACTCAGTATTGAAACTTATTTACCTTTATATACTTGCACGAATGAGTTCCCTGATTGCCTCCCATAATTACACACTAACTAAGTAATACCCTTTTGAAAGCTATCACCTGGGGATTCTATACTTCCCCTGGAGATGTTTCAGTTCAGAACAGTTCAGTTCAGAACCTGGCACGTAGATTGTCCGGGATGACCCTCAGAACATCAACACACTGCTTCCAATATTCAGAGAGGCAGTAAGGGTTACAATCGAGAGTGAACTTGAGTCCTGGACAGATTCAATAAAATAAAACCAATATATCAGGAAAACTAACTGTACTAAATAATTAGAACAATCAAGCCAAACAGCCTAGTTTTTGATTAATAAAATTGGGCAAGTAAAGAAATAAAATTCATTTTCATTAACATAAAATGAATTATTTGCCCCAGGGGTACAGGTCTGTGAATCATCAGGCTCACACGTGTCATAGCACTCACCTTAGTACGTATCTTCCCCAATGTCCATAACCCAGTGACCTATCCCTACCCCCCACTGCCCAGCAACCCTCAGTTTATTTCGTAAGATTGAGAGTCTCTTATGGTTTGTTTCCCTCTTGATCCATCTAGTTTAACTCATGTTTTTATTATATTGTTTGTGTAATGTTCCACAGATAAATTCTTCTAAGTGAATTTTACATCCATTTGGGAGAGTAGCTGTCCCACTTGAATAACTGTATAGCTTTCACATGAGCATTCTAAAGGATAATGCATTTTCAAACACATCCCTCACTTAGAAATAGTGCTTCACCGGGTATCACACTATGTGCTGGGAGATTGAAACAAAACCTGCAGGATCGAGAAGGGCTGTGTGTGAGTCACCTGGAATACACTTCTGTTTTGGTTATTTTCATGCTGGTTGCAGTTTCAACTGAATTCTGCATAGTCCGTTTGCAAGTACCTTGGACAGCAGCATGAGCTCACCCTTTGGTAGAGACTCTTTTTTTTTTTAACATTTGGAGTGCCTTTTGGATGCGCAAGAAATAAAAGCTTTCATGATGAGAAGAGACATTAAAAATAACTCCCAAAACTCCTTTAGATATGTGATTGTCTTTAATAAAATAAATGGGAGTGTTGCAGGGACGCCCACACTATTTGAACTCAAAGGCAGATTGTCATCAAGTGAACTCTGGCTCTGAGGACATTGCAGTTCATTAAAATGCCACGTTTTCTCTGTTATAGTGCCAGAGTGTAGGGGTTCTGCAGGGTCTCTGGCATTAACAGGGGAAGACTCAGCAAGTTGCGTTAGAACTTTTTTTAGACTACACATAGCACAGAAATTTATGAACAGAATTCATTCCAAAAATGCTCTTTTCAGAAAAAAACCCTCAGTCTTGTACATGTTCAGGAGAATTGAAAAGTTTATATTGTGTAGTGATTAAATGCAGATAAAGCAATTCATTTTCCCTGTGTTTTTTGGAATATAGTTTGCTGTAAAAGATAATCCCGCAATTTATAATCTGGACATTTTATTATTAGGCTTTAGTAGGCTTTTATAAAATGGACTGGATATTTGGTAATTATCTTCTCCTCTTAAGCCCTTTAATACTCCTCAATCTCTGCCCCAGAGTGACCTCTGTAGGGAAGTTGGCTGGATGCCACCGAGTGGGCATTAGTCAGAACACAGAAAACAGCACTGAAAGGATTATGCGTCCTACAGGCTCATCCAAAACAGAATCTCTTCAGTGTGTTTCCCTCAGTTGTCTTTTGGGGTCCAATTCAAAATTAATACTCTGTGCTTCCAGCAGATGGAAAGATAAAAGACAAAGGATAATTCTAATTTTTAAGAATATTTTCTAAATGGGGAATTTTTAATGGATCCTGATGTAAATAAATGATACATGTACATGAATAGGCATCTCCTTATGGGTTAATTATGGAAGAGAACACCCACATGAAGGGCTTTGTTATGTCCTATGGCACATATGTTTAGGGAGCACACAATATAAATAGAATC
>RCUC01114915.1:0-10659 GCA_003697995.1 Taxidea taxus jeffersonii
TTTGGTCAGTACCTTCTATTATAGTCATGACTTCATCCAGAAATTCCATAATGCTATCCTCAAGCTGGGATGCGCTGACCCTCGGTGGGTGGGAGGGGAATGGGGAGAAGGTGCATAAAGTCTCAGAAATCTGAGACTTCAGTTGTCTTCATTTCAATAGCAAACTTTGAAGATGTCTGTGAAATCATTCTGATCACAAGGACGACTGCCAAATCGGCCAGCACCCTCCTGGGATTTCAGCGCTTGAGTTTTGGTTTGTGCCCACAACCTCCCTGGGGACCAAGACTCCCCTGAAGGGACAGTGCCCCTCTTATCCGGGGTGTTGCCTTCTGCATATCCGTTAGGTGCGGTGAACCGCAGTCCGGAAGATGATCCGACTGCCCTTACATCAGGATGCCTACCACATTGCCCTCACTTCCTCTCAGCACGTGGGCATGTTATCATCTCTCATCCCCACCAAAGAAGGGAGACTACAGTCCTGTTAAGACGTGGCGGTGGGGAGACCACATTCACATAAGCCCCATTATGGCACGCGGTCATCATCGTTCCCCTTTGTCCTCAGTTACTATTGCTAATCTCTTTCTATGCCTTACTGGTGAATTCAACTTGGCTGTATGCACTTAGAGGGAGGAGAAACCATCGTATCTACAGGGTTCTGTACTCTCTGCAGTTTCAGGCATCCACGGGGGGCGGGGCGTGTCTCAGAACATGTCCCCTGGGGATAACGGGACACTCCTCTACTAAGAAGCATGCCTGGTTGTTTTTTGCTTTCTTACATTATTTAAAGGCTTCAACTTTGGTTTTGGAATTATTGAAATAACGTGGTGCAGCAGAGGAATAAATGATTTGAACTTTTTCAGGTACTAATAAAGGAAACCGAGGCAGATTGATACAAGACTGTCCTCTTGTGTGGATTGAGGACCGGGTGACCTCGCAACACTGCACACCAATAAAGCACCTGAGGTTGAACGAAGACGGGAGACCTGAGCCTTCGCCTGGTGAAAACACTGTCCACGCCATCACACGAACTCCCCCCTCATCCTTTCCCTTTTCCACCAGTAAATGTAGCAGAAAATATGAAATGAAGATAATTTTTCCAATAGGAGGTGTTTAACGTTTTTAGCATTTACTCCCGAGGTACACTGTTAAATTAGTTGGTTCGGGAAGACAACGGGTTGCCGGTTTAAAAACTGGTTTACTGGGCGCCTGCGTGGTTCAGTCAGTAGCATCTGCTTTTGGCTCAGGTCATGATCCTGGGGTCTGGGATGGAGCCCGGCATGGGGCTCCCTGCTCAGCGGGGAGTCTGCTTCTCCCTCTGCCCTTGCGCCTCTGCCCTGCTCATGCTTTCATTCTCTCTCTCTCTCTGTCAAATAAATAAACAAAATCTTGAAAAATAAAAAATAAAAACTGGTTCGTCGCTTAGCTTCGATGAAACAACAAAGTCTACCACATTAGATTCATACATTTATTTGCATTTTACTGATTCTGTGGTTTCTTTTTTTAAAAAAACTTAATTTGAGAGAGAAAGAGGGAAAGGGGGTTAGGGAAGCAGAGGGAGAGAAAGTCTCAAGCAGGTTCCCTACTGGGTGCAGAGCCTGAAGCAGGGCTCGATCTCAGGACCCTGAGCCAAAACCAAGAGTTTGCGAGATGCTCAACTGACCTGCACCACCCAGGTGCCCTGATTTTGTGGTTTCATTTTAACTATTGAATTACAAGTCTGTTTCTGGCTTTATGCCATGTAAGACCTTTAAGCTTAAGAAATTTTATCTAGAATTTGTATCTAGTTGATTATTTGTACATATCAATGTAACATTTTAATGAAATAATTAAGTTCAAAAAGGAGGGGGGTCTGAGCAAATTTTCCGTCTTTTCTAGGAGGTACATACCTCACTCGATTTTGTCAAACATGTCCACTAGTTGGTTTTTAACAATATCCCTGTATGGGAATCACTTTATAGCAAATTACAGATAAAAGGCAGATGTGCAAGAAGTTTCTACAGGTGCGCCTGACCTTCACACTCCGGAATGTTGCAGTAGCCGAACCTCTGGTCTGGGTCCGTGGTGTAGCACCAGGGCCCCTTCTCGTCATTGTCGGGGTTCCTGCAGTAGTTCTCCTCCAGCCCCTCTGTGGGGTACTTCTGGGGCGTGAAGCTGTGGAGGGCAGCAAAGAATCCCTCACCATCTAGTGGACCCCTGAACAGCATGCGTGGGAGCTGTGTGGTTCCACGTACAGGTGGATTTTTTGCAATAAATACGGTACAGCGTTGTAATGTCTTTCTCTCTTCCCTGTGATTTTCTTAGGAATATTGTCCTTTCTCTAGCTCACTTTATTCTAATAATACAGCACATAATGCAGGCAACATACAAAATGTGTTTGTTGACCGGTATGGTCTCAGGAAGGCTGCCAGTAAAGAGTACGCTATTAGTGGTTAAGTGTGGGGATAACCATACACGGATTTTCAATGGCACAGGGGGTCAGCAGCCCTAATCCCATGTTGTTCAAGGGTCAAATGTATTTTAAAGATCAGTATGTTGGTGGGTATTATGGAAGGCATGGATTGTATGGAGCACTGGGTGTGGTGCATAAACAATGAATTCTGGTATACTGAAAAGAAAAGAAATAAAATGTAAAATAAAAACAGTATGTTATTAGGAAGGCAGAATAAGAGGCTATTCCCGTGAGGTTCATGCATTTCTGCTCTCTGTTGTCTGATTTCTGGTTCTCTGCTGGCAGGTAGCTATTCGTCCAGTGGCTAATATTACCATTATTAGGATATGACAACAGAGTCTTAGAAGTAGAGCTAAATAGTTTTCATGCACAGTCACTAGAAATACAAAGGCCTCAAAAGCCTGCCAGCTTCTTGATTCCTTCCAAACATTTGCTACTGTCAGCTGCCCTTCTCCATGTAAAAATGGTCGTAGTTAATGTCTGTGTGACTCCGCACTGGGCAATACTGAAATCTTTCTACCCCCCCCTCTCATTTAGCCTTAGCAAAACCCCTACTGGGGAGGCCTTATTATCCCTATTTTAAGGATGAGAAAATTGGGGCCCAATGTCCAACAGAATTTATCTTGCCTCAGTGCAAATACCTAGAAGTAGCATCTCAAGTTGAATCCATCAGTCTGATTCCGTATGTGTGGGGTAGGTAGAAGTTAACTCACTTCCAGTTCTAGAAATGAGTTGCTGTGCAGAGATAAAATTCAATCAAAAGCCTGAGACTTAGAATCCAGATGGCAGATTTCATTCCTGCGCTTCAATGCACCTGGTTTGGTAAAGTGCCCTTCTCAGGACCTCAACGTCCTCCTCTGCGGGGGTCGAGATGGCCTCGACTCTCTCTAGAGCCCCTGACACTCCATGATTTGGAGTGCCATTTGGTTAATCGTTTTTCCTCTATAAGCTCTGTGTGTTGGGAATACTTTATCAGCCCATCTCATAGAGATAATAAAGGCAATTTGATGGGGGAGGGGTTAGCAGACACTAACTTCCTATTTGATAAGCATTGTCACTGAGAATGGAATGCTATCCTGCAGGAAAGCAGCAAATTATTAATAGGCAAGTTGCAAGATCATCTGGTTTTCATCTGGTTTGCCTTCATATTCTATCTGCTCCTTTGTAAAGGTCTCACTGAGAGGTGATGGGGTCATTCTTAATATCACAGGTGAACACAGAGATCAAAGTCTTACTTAGGTTTGTGTGGAGAATTGTCACTCCATTTTTGACAGGCAACACCATCCTTCGTTCTGGACATCGTCCCCCTGTAGGTCTTCCCATTTCCAGTCTTGCACTCTGAAAGATAGACTGAAAGGGGATCCACACAGTGGGCAAGCCCTCCCCAAGAAACACCACGAAGAAGCTTTGCACTGCTCAGTCATGTTGAAAGGACTCGCATAGGAGACACCATTTTCCCAGTCTCCTAAAAGACAGTCTTCTGCATCTCCCATCTGAGGAAGGGCTGCAGTTCACTGAGCTACTGGGGCTATTATTTATTCATTCAAAGCTACAGCCCTTCTGTGTACCAGGTACTGCGCTGAGAGCTGGAGACACACGGAAACTAGAACGGAGGCCCTACCCTCAGGGAGCTTATATTCTAGTGGACTCAGAGGGGCTGGCAGGTCACACGGTATGAAACGAGGTAACCTCACAGTGACGTACGTAACAGAGAAAACAAACAGTGTGAGGATGGAGTGAAGGGGAATGGGGACAGGGGCTTTTCAGCAGGCTTTTCAGAGGTGGAAAGAGATCAAAGCACATCTACTTTTTGAGGCTCCTGTGTTTTAAATATGAAAAACTACCGAACAGAGAGTTACATACTTTAAAAGTGGACAGTCGACATGCTCAGCTAGCCTCCACTTAGCCAACTCACTGGTTAGCCAAGGGGCTCCAACCTATGTTTTAAATACATGGTCTGAAGCTCACCTGTGTCCCACATGTGGTAAGGTGGACACGTGGGGCTGGCAGGTCGCACTTTCCAGTGTGCCCCCCAACTTCTGTCCCCACCAGGCGGGGTTTATGTTTACAAGAGTCAACTATTTTCATTGTCAAAACTTTTTATACAGCTATAGTAGATTAAAGATGATCTAAACTGAGAAATGAATGTGAAAAAAATTGCTTAAAAAAAAAACCAAGATGAATGCTGTTGAGGACTTGAAGACTTCAATAGTATTTTAAAAGGCTATCAAGTCCATTGAAGGTAATCCAGTTATATAGTTGGCTATAGAATTTTGGGTGGGAAATCCTAAAAATACAAAGGTATTTTTACAGTCAGATTAATACTTGTTTCTAGGCCTTTCTCCACTTCAAAGACAAGGAAACCAATTCTAGACAATGCACGTAGAACACAGCTGATTCAAGGAACACACACAGATCATCACTGATGCAAGGAATGCCCCAGATAACAGCTGTCGGTGGCCCCATATTCAAAGACAGCAGCCTCTACATAAAAGGGGCCAATGTAAATTCCATTTCCTATGAGAACATAAAATATTTAAGGCATATGTGTGTCATCTTTCATGATTTCCCACCTCAGTCAAGTGCCTTGACTCATCGATCAATTACCTGGGGAGACTTCTTCTAACACACCAATAGCAAACAAATGCTTTTAACCCGAGACTATGTATGAAGACTGCAAGTGTGTCTTCACCGGGACCCATCATCCCACTAGACGCATTACACTGATCAGAAGCGGAAATTCCAAGTACTTTGGAGGCCCCGGGGCCAGGGGAGGCTTTTCAAAGAAGGTGATGCTTGAGTTGAGCTGTGGAAGATGAGAACAAGAGGGGACTTGGCAGCAGGCTGTGCGTCTGAAATGTGGGAGGAATGCACGCAACCCCGGTGTAGAGAAGCCTCATGAACCCAGCAGATGGGGTGGGCTTAAACAATACAGGCCCCCATAGCGTTCGGTTAAGTATCTGGATTTTATTCTAAGGGCACAAGGAGTTGAAAGCAGGGCAGTTACGGCCCACTGGCTAATGTGGCCTGGCCAGTGATGGTGACCACTGAGATCGAAGTGACGGCCTCAATGGCCACGCAGGCCAGGGGCAGATGTAGATGGAGCTGACATGGAGCGTCCCTAGAAAAACCCAGGCAGATAATTTAGCAGCGGGTTGATGGGCTACGGAAAAGAAGCAAGCGCCACAGAATGGCTGACTTTTGACTTTTTACCTCTCTTTTGTTTGTATGTACCCACCAGAGTTTACATAACCTTTTGATCCTTTCCTTCACCTTGAAAACAAGCAACTATCCAACTGTTCAAACTAAGCCCGGTGGTCACCTCCCTGTTATTTCTGGTTAACAATTTACAAATGATTTATTCAAATGTTAGCATTTTGCAGGGAAAATCACACCAGCAACCCCCCCCCCTTTTTTAATCCAGTAGGTAACCCTATATAACTCATTCTTCCCTCTGTAAAAATGAGTAACTTTGGCAGATAAAACATTTGAGTTGCTCTGTGCTTGAATCTCAAGAATTGGGGATAAACAGTGATAGTAAGAGGAGGGGGATGGCAGGCACATAGTTAATTCAACCTCAGAGGATGGATTTTAACATTGGAAATGTTAAAAAATGAAAGTAAGGATTTTGTCTATATCCAAATGTTACTGGAGGACTTAAGACACCTCCGTTTTTCTATTTCCGCAGGCTTCGGTGCAGAAGCTAGGGCCCAGGGACTATGGGCCCTGCAGCCAAAAAGCCAAGATCATGGGAACACTTAGATTCCCCTATCCTCAAAAATAAAATAAAATACTGACTATCGTATTCTCGGGACCCTAGAGGTAGATGTGACTTTGTCAGTCCAATTCCTTCCTTTTTAAATGAAGAAGAACGAAATCTAAAAGGTGAAGTCGGATCCTCAACTTGACAAGTGGGATTAGTGACCAAATCTCATCCTGAATCTGAATTCCAGCGCAGCACAGTGCGCCTCCCTTCTCTGGTCTGATAAGCTACACACACAAAAGAGGATGTGGGAGGAGAGGAGAAAGGGGAACCTAAGGGGGAAGGGTGGGGAGGAAAAGAAAGAGGAGGGGTCCAGGGGGAGGAGGAGGAGAAAGAAAACATTGTACCCACTTTTCTTTTCAAATAAAACCACATCTCTCATCCTTAAGATTGCAGACGACTTGCTGTTTTCAGCCATGATCACACACTGTTGCTCTTTGCTGTGATACTGGAATGACCTGCAGAAGAAAATCGGGAAACCCCCCAGAATGTTTTCTGCTATTTATAAAGTAAACTTCTGTTAATAATTAAGAGACTCCAAAGATACCTGTATCTCTCGATGGGTCAAGGAGTGTGGAATGGTTACTTCCATTAAATTTGCCCCAGTTGAGGAAGTGCTGGAAAAGGATGCCTGGACAGATTGTTCCTCTCATTTCCTTCTACCTTCACCTTCTCCTCCACCAAATGTTCTCTCTTTGTTTCAACTTCTTCGCTCTTTCTTCACTTATGTGCTAGAATATTTGCTTCCAGGCCTTCTCCAGCCCTCTCAACCCTTAGGAATTACTCTTTCCTCTGAATCTTTATAGAGCACATATGACTATGTCACTTACTGACACCTCGCACCGCATGTGTTTTTTTTTTTTTAATTTTTTACATTTTATCCAACTTCTGTGACTACACCATAAATACAAAAAAGGCGAGTGCTGGACCTTGCAACTATACAACGATCTGTCATATATGGACAGAGATCATATATATCCTGCATATTGGGTCACTGTGTCTCTGCTTCTTTGTTCCTGAGGCTGGGGCACTTCCAGTCACAAGGATCCTCATTAAATGTTTACCGATGATGATGTCAAAAACCAGAGCCCAGAATGGCAGCTGGCGATGTCATGTGTACAGATAACAGCCTTTGGGGGCATTTTTTCTGAAGGGGATTCAGATAAACTCTAACAACCCACCGTTCCTATGGCTTCTGATCCCCGCAGCAGACACAGATTCCCAACCCCAACCCCGTGAAGTGCCTCTCTCGCCTCTGAAATGCTGTTTTCAGTAATAAATCCCGGGGCAAACTTCTCGTTTCCAAAACAGCAGGGTCTCAAATGGCAACCTTGCTGCCAGTGAGCAGCCCCGGGGAGAATACCTGCACGTGAACCCTGTCTCCTCCTCACACTTCACCGCGCATTCTTGGATGCTTCCTGCCCACAGCTGCTTCTTGGTGAAGCTGAGCACAGACGCCCCCTGCGTGTTCACGTAGTCATCCAGGGGGTCTCCGCGGCCTGCAAACGGAGGATGGAGCAGGGTTAACTGGCTGAGATTCATCAACACCGCTCTTCAGTCAGCAGGCCTTTGAAATCCTCTATTTGCTGTACATCCACCACATAAAATTTACTGCTTTCCTGGAGAGAACAGGTGTCACGAGTACTGTTCAGTCAAGAAAACAGTCCTGCTCTGAGGTGGCGTTGTATTAAAAGGGCAAGTGGATTGATGGATTAACCGGTTAGGATTATTTAACCACCTCTGTGACTACATTCATGGCCATGAAACCTTAAACAAGAATAAATTTATTTGCTGTGGCTTGCCACACCATGATAGAACAGTTAGAGGCCACCAGCACCCCGCCCCCCGTTCGCCACTGCTGATGTTGATTTGTCCAACCCTGGCTATAAACCCAACTTGGAGGCCATTACCTGACTGCCAACAGCATAAGCTTTGGTTGTGACTGTCACTTAAGCTGATGTGACATTCTCTGAATGGTTCCACCATGAAATATAAAAATGTTGGTGAGCTGCAGGCCTGGAGATGGCGGCCTCCCTAATTTTAGTGTGGAACCCTTGTGATTCTCCTAGGGTGAGAGGCCAGAAGAGGTTAATGAAGACAGCTAAGCTGCCTAAAGTTTGCCTAAATGGGATTAGGCAACATGGCAGCCTTGACCACCGCCAGGGGAGTGGTGCCGACCCAAGCCAGGCTGAGCGGGTTGAAGAGTGACCAGGGGAAGCCTGTGGAGCCATATGAGAAGACAAGCCTTCAGGACCCTACCTGGGAAAGGAGCTCTTCTCAGAGGGCATGTGCAGTCAAGGAATTTTTTTTTTAAAGATGAGACATTCTGGAGCATGTTTAGATACTGATGAAAATTATCCAGTAGGAAGGATCATTAGGGGTCAGCCCCTCATTCTCAGAAAGGCCCGTCCTGCCCACCTGGAAACACATGGGGCACAGGGCCAATGCAGAGACTAGGTCCTCTCCGGGAGACCATGCTCCCTTCCCCCTGCTAATATGTCCTCCCCCAATTAAACATACTCCAAACCGGAAGGTGGCTCTCTAACAGGAAGTTGGCTGCTGTAATTTAAATTTAAGGTACCAGAAAGCACTAGAAAAAGGTTTCAAAAGGTTATGGAGAAGTAGAGGTTTTAGACCCAGATCCATGCCTTCATCCCATATCCCCCCCCCCACCAACTTGAACTCTCATTTCCAAGAAAAGGTGTACTAGGGTAAATTCTATAGATCAGTCTGTGACTTAAAAAACAAACACAGCAGGGGGGCGCGGGCAGCATCTGGACGGCTCAGTGGATTAAAATGTCTGCCTTTGGCTCAGGGGCTGACAGGACTGAGCTCTGAGCGGGGCTCCCTGCTCAGCAGGGAGTCTACTTCTCCCTCTCCCTTTACCCCTCCCTTGCTCGTGCTGTCTGTCAAATACATATATACAGGGACTCCTGGGTGGCTCAGTAGGTTAAGCGGCTGCCTTCGGCTCGGGTCATGATCCCGGCATCCTGGGATCGGGTCCCACATCGGGCTCCTTGCTCGGCGGGGGGCCTGCTTCTCCCTCTGCCTCTGCCTGCCGCTCTGTCTGCCTGTGCTCGCTTGCTCTCTCTCTCTATTAAATACATAAATAAAAACCTTTAAAAAAATACATATATACATACACACAGACATACAATCTTAAAAAAAAAAATAGCAAACAGTAACTCCGGAAAATACATCCTACAAAGACTTAAATTAGACTTTCCGAAGAGTTCTTAGAAAGTTGAGGAGGCTAGGGTAGAAATGATACCAAGGCAAGAAGATTTCCATTTATATCTCCCTTTAATTAAGTTTCCTTTGATTATGTTATTATATTTCACAGCAAAAAGCTGCTGAGGCCACCCTAGGAGCTGATATCCCAAAGAAATATCCCCAAAGAGAATACATTTTTTTCCTTGGTGCTTGAAAAGTTCTCCCGCATTGTTTTCCTTTCTTCAGCTTGAGGCTTCCATGACAGTGGAGTGTCCTACAGTGTATTTATTGACCAAGAAATATTAAACATATCGTTTTAGTAAGAAATTATTTTTAGGGTACCTGGGTAACTCAGTCGGTTGTCTGCCTTTGGCTCGAGTCATGATCCTGGGGTCCTGGGATCAAGCCCCACATTGGGCTCCCTGCTCAACAGGGAGTCTGCTCCTCCCCCTCCCCTCCCCAGCTAATGTTTTTTCTCTCTTTCTCAAATAAATAAATAAAACCTTTAAAAAATAAAAGTATTTTTATATTCGAGGCCCAATGTAGATGTATGTAGCTGCGAAAACATATGTATTACATTAATAATGTGGGTTTATTTATCAACGTGGTGTGTACATTTATACCCACGATCATGCACTTGCAAAAAAAAAAAAGTCTTAGTGGTTTATGAAACTACGGTGAACAGCTGTAAAAGGATTTCTTTTTTTCCTTTCACCAGTCATGTCTGTGCCCTGGAAAGATGAAACTCGTCCACAGAAAGAGTAAATGTCTTCCTTTCAAAAGAGCATATAAAAGTCTCCCTCTTTGGCAAAAAAACTATGTTAATCCTGTAGCAGAAAAGTCTGGTCTCCCATCCTGGTGTGAGCCACTGGGTCAGCTCACAGCATTCCGGATCACGTTGTCCATGGCTAACACAGAGTACACATACCTGCCCCCCAACATGGGCCACCGCTTCCCACAGAAATCTCTGTGCAATCCTCTGCTCTGTGTTTTCTTGAAATGGTATTTCTTGAAATGGCTCCACTGACTTCAACTATATTTAATTCTACTTTAAAGTACAGTTTACAAGATTTTCTCTGGCAATTTATAAATTGAATTTCAGGTATCCATACATTGCTTATGGGAAGGGTTACCAGCATCATGTATGATTCCATTCAGATGAAATGTCCAAGAGAGACAAATCAGAGACAGAAAGTAGCCTGGTGACTGCCAGGAGCTAGGCGGGGATGCAGGT
>ML098583.1:2793-13995 GCA_003697995.1 Taxidea taxus jeffersonii
GAAAGAAAGAAAGAAAGAAAGAAAGAAAGAAAGAAAGAAAGAAAGAAGAAAGAAAGAAAAAAGGGGGCAGCTGGGATTTTGGTAGGGGTACTGTGAATCTGTAGATTAATTTGAATAAAAGTGGTATCTTCAGAAGACACTATTCAGTCTTCCAATGTATTACACTTGTTATATCTCTCTTTATTTCTCTTTAATTTCTTTCAAAAAATGTTTTATAGTTGTCACTGTGCAACTCTTATATTTCTTTTTTGCCATTTCTATTTTATTTTGATGCTATTTAAATACAATTATGTATAGAATATATAGACTATGATGTAAGATAGAATATGTAGAATAGAAGAATAGAATAGAATAGAATAGAATAGAATAGAATAGAATAGAATAGAATCACTAAGGAGGTTGGAAGATTCTATGATGGAATGCAGGCTTTTTAAAAATATCTAATTTAATTGTAAATATATGAAATAATATTATAGCATAATGAAGGGAGTGGAAGAAAAGGATTGGACCTTTTAAAAGTAATTTTTAAAATACATATCACTGAAGACAAAAGGCAAAAGAAACTCCTTATAACCATTGCACTGTGACTAATAAAGATATTCTTGATGCAGGCATAGGTTAACAACTCAAATTATTCTGTCTAGAGAGGAATTTAAAAATTAATTAAATAAAAGGTGGATGGCACTACCCAGGCTTTTTACTGTTGGGATTGGAAGTTATAGACAAGCAAAGTTTGAAATCTAGAATAATCTAGATAGTAATGGATTCAAATTGGAGATAGCAATATGAATTAATATGTTAATTAATACAGATGCATATAAAAATATTTATAGATATGTGTATATGCATATATACAATGTGTATATACCACACATATTTCCTTGTTCTGTTAACTAAGAGGAACCAGAAATAAGGACATCCAGTAGCAATGAGCATAAGTAGTACCCAGATCTTGGTTTCTAATACCATTTACCAACACAGAGAACCAGGGCTCCTTGGTTGAATCAGTAAGTGACTGATTCAGGACTGATACAGGGAACATACAAGACAAGATTGCAGAATATTGTAGGATCAGAAAGTTAAGGCATGCATGTCAACAGGACACACAAGCCAATTAAAAGAGTTCTGAATGGCTAACATAAGCAGTCTGAGAAACAAAATAAAGAGCAAAGTATACAACAAATATCTATAACTCATATTGAAATAATAAAAAGTTAAATAAATGAATGGGAGAGAATAGATGAATTTCCTGTGAAGAATAATTATACTTTATGTGCATGTTCCTCCCTCAGGGAGGTGGAGCACAATTTCTCAGTTCTAAGTGTGAGCTATGCAGTGACTTCTTTCCAAATAGTAGTGGAAAAAAGGAGAAAGAGTGTGACTATGCTGTGGAGAAACCTGACAAATACTACCTCAGCCACATGGTCAAGATAAATACCAATAGTGATATAGTATTTTAAAACCATGCACCCTTGACATTACATAATGAAAATGTGATAAAATTGTAAAATACTAATGTTGATCACAGGGGTCACTGGGAATGTGGGAATTCTCCATATTATTTTTACAATTTTTCTATAAATATTAAATTGTTCTAGGATGAAAAGTTTATTTAAAATTCAGTGAATATTGAGCTAGAGGCTAAATAATTCAAATGCACATTTAATAAAGAGAATTGACTTAGCGCCTCCATGCTGGTTTCTCCAAAGCTCTCCAATTTACTCTTAAGACCTATTCTTGGGATGCCTGGATGGCTCAGTGGGTTAAGTCGCTGCCTTCGGCTTGGGTCATGATCCCAGCGTCCTGGGATCGAGTCCCGCATCGGGCTCTCTGCTTGGCGGGGAGCCTGCTTCTCCCCCGCCCCCCCGCCTCTCTGCCTGCTTGTGTGATCTCTATCAAATAATTAAATAAAATCTTTTAAAAAAAAAAGAAAAAAAAGAAGAAGACCTATTCTTCTTAGTTTCTTTATTTTTCTCTCTATGCACCAATCATAATAAACTAAATTGAACACTGATGTTAAGCTCAATCTGATCTTTACCAATAAACACTCTTATCTACTCCAACTTTCCCAAATTTCTACTTCGGGTCCACTTATCTACCTCTCTCCATCTTCCCCATGCAAGTCTTCCCCAAACTTCCACTTAGGATCTCTTTATCTACTTATCTCCATCTTTCCCACATAAGTTTCCTCTGACTCCCTAGGTTAAATATCCACCCCACATGATCTCATTGCAGAGTGTTTCTTTTTTAATATCTTCATTACACACTACTTGTTTTATGTTTATCTTTCTTGCTAGAAGCTTCTATATGAAACCTAGAACAACACTCAATTGTCTTAGACACTACTATACTCTTAACAAATGGCAGAGTATTTGGCACATAGTAGGCATTCAAAAAATGTTTCAAAATAGAGGTTAAGTTGTTGAAACTAAAGGTAAGAAGATGTTCTGCTTGCTAAATGGTTGCCAATAAAACTTAAGTAATCTTATCATTCTTGAGGTTTCTGCTCTAAGTAGGAAAATTATAGGTGAATTTTAGTTTCATAGATACTTTGATTTCCATGGGCACGTATGCGTTAAGTCAATTTCAAACCCTTGGTAAACATCAATTCCAAAACCAGCATGGAACATTTTGTCATATTCCAAGATAAATACAGACAAACATAAGGCAAAACAGTTAAGGTCTGAAATCAACATAATTAGTTGAGAAAGTCTTGTAGAAATTAAGAAATGCTGAGAGTGACCTGAGTTAGATGGTAAATAAGATTATTAATATAAATAAATGGGAAACCCAAAAGATAGCCTGAATACACATCCAAAAAAAATAAATAAAAGATAACTTTAATGATTTAAATAGAACAGAATAGAAAGTCTGATAAAAGGGCAATGGCATGTCAAATCAATTACCAAAGAACAGCCTGTTTAATAAGTGAACTTGGTATAGTTCAATCTCTCGATGGAAAATCAACAGTAAATTAAATTCCTATTGAAAAAAATTATCTTCAATCCTCTCTAAGAAAGTATAATAAAATAAATATGTTTACCCTTAAAAATCATGCCACTTTTAATTAAAGATAAAATAGAAAGCAATATTTAGATATGAATTTATACAAGATCTGAAATAAATTATTTTTGTATTGGTATATTTACAGCACATTAGTTGGACTAAGAGAGCTAAGATTAAAGGACTCCTTTGGAACTCATTCATGTGTCTTTTTTGTCTTGTTTTGTTTTGTTTGTTTTTGGTAGGAAGATTCAGAGAGATAAAGATGAACATTTTATAAGGCTCTTCTTTAAAATTAACATACAATGTATTATTGGTTTCAGAGGTACATGTCTGTGAATCATCAATGTTACATAAAAACCAATGTTTATTACATCACATGCACTTTTTTTTAAAGATTTTATTTATTTATTTGATAGACAGAGATCACAAGTAGGCAGAGAGGCAGAGAGAAAGAGGAGGAAACAGGCTGTCCGCAGAGCAGAGAGCCTGATGCGGGGCTCGATCCCACGACTCCGGGATCATGACCCCAGCTGAAGGCAGCGGCTTTAACCCACTGAGCCACCCAGGCGCCCCTCACATGCACTTCTTAATGTCCATCCTCCAATCTCCCCAACCCTCTCCCCTCCAGCAACCCTCAGTTTGTTTCCTCATATTAAGAGTCTGTTATGGTTTTTATCCAACTCTGGTTTTGTCTTCTTTTACTTTTTTTTTTCCTTTCTTCCTCTATAGCACTCTTATATTTCTTAAAATATGCACTTCAGTGAGATAATATAAAAACTGTCTTTTTCTGATTGACTTATTTCACTTTTCACTTAGCATAATACCTTCTAGTCCCATTCACATCCTTGAAAATGGCAAAATTTCTTTTTTCCTGATGGCTATGTAATATTTCATTGTATACATATATACACCCCATCTTCCTTATCCATTCTGTTAATGGACATCTCAGTTCTTTCCATAGTTTAGCTATTCTGGATATTACTGCTAGAAACATTGGGGTGCAGGTGCCCCTTCAGATCACCACATTTTTATCTTTGTGGTAAAGTCAGTAGTGCAATTGTTGGTTCATAGGGTAGATATATTTTCAACTTTTTAAGGAACCTCAATACAGTTTTCTAGAATGGCTGTACCAGCTTGCATACCCACAAACAGTGTAGGAGGGTTCCCCTTTCTCTGTGTCCTTGTCAACATCTCTCAGTTTCTGACTTGTAGCTTTTTAGCCCTTCTGACTGGTGTGAGGTGGTATCTCATTGTGGTTTTGATTTGTATTTCCCAGATGAGTGATGTTGAGGATTTTTTCATGTGTCTGATGGAATTTGGATATCTTCTTTGCAGAAATGTCTGTTCATATCTTATGCCCATTTCTTCATTGGATTCTTTGTTCTTCAGGTGTTGAGTTTGATAAGCTCTTTTTTGGTACTAGCCCATTATCTGATATGTCATTTGCAAATATCGTCTCCCATTCTGTTGGTTGTCTTTTTGACTGTTTCCTTTGCTGTGTGAAAGTTTTCATCTTGATGAAGTCAGAATATTTCACCTCTGGCTTTGTTTCCTTGCCTTTGGAGATCTGTCTAGCAAGAAGTTGCTGCAGCTGAGGTAAAAGAGGTTTCTGTCTGTGTTCTCCTCTAAGATTTTGATGGATTTGATTCCTGTCTTGCATTGAGGTTTTTCATCCATTTTGATACTATTTTTGTGTATGGTGTAAGAAAATGGTCCAGTTTCATTCTTCTGCAGGTGGCTGTCCAATTTTCCCCAAATCATTTGTGGAAGAGATTGTCTTCTCTACATTGGATATTCTTTTCTACTTTGTCAAAGATGAGTTGACCATAGAGTTGACAGGCCATTTTTGAGTTCTCTATTATATTACTTTTATCTCTATGTCTGTTTTTGCACCAGTACTATACTGTGTTGATGGCAATAGCCTTTGAAATAGAGCTTGTAGTCTGGAATTGTGATGGCACCAGCTTTGGTTTTCTTTTTCAACATTCTATTAGCTATTTGGGGTCTTTTCTCATTACACACATAGTTTAGGATTGTTTATTCCAGCTCTGTGAAAAAAAAAAGTTGATGATATTTTTATAGGGATTACATTAAATGTGTAGATCGCTCTAGGTAGCATGGACATTTTAACAATATTGGTTGTTCCAATCCATAAGCATGGAATGTTTTTCCATTTCTTGGTGTCTTCCTTGATTTCTTTCTTGAGTGTTCTATCATTTTCTAAGTACAGATCTTTTGTCTCTTTGGCTAGGTTTATGCCTAGGCATCTTATGGTTTGTGATGTAATTGTAAATGGGATCAACTCCTAATTTCTCATTCTTCTGTTTCATTGTTAATGTATAGAAATGCAACTGATTGCTGTGCATTGATTTTATATCCTACTACTTTGCTGAATTCCTGTATGAGTGCTAGCAGTATTGGGGTTTTCCATCTAAAGTATCATGTCATGGGACGCCTGGGTGGCTCCGTTGGTTAAGCAGCTGCCTTTGGCTCAGGTCATGATCCGAGTGTCCTGGGATTGAGTCCCACATCGGGCTCCTTGCTCGGTGGGGAGCCTGCTTCTCCCTCTGCCTCTGCCTGTGCTCTCTCTCTCTCTCTAACAAATAAAAAAAAAATTAAAGTATCATGTCATCTGCAAAGAGTGAGAGTTTGACTTCTTTTACCAATTCAGATGTTTGTTTGTTTGTTTTCTTTTTGTTGTCTAATTGCTGAGGCTAGGACTTCTAGTACTATGCTGAGCAACAGTGGTGAGAGTGGGCCTCTTTCTCATGGTCCTGACCTTATGGGGAAATCTCTCCATTTTTTCCCCTTTTAGAATGATATTCCCTGTGGGGTTTTCATATATAGCTTTTATCATATTGAGGTATGTTCCCTCTATCCCTACACTCTCAAGAGTTTTAATCAAGAAAGGATGCTATACTTTGTCAAACCTTTTCTTGCATCTATTGAGACAATCATGTCATTTTTGTCTTTTATATATGTATTGTATCATATCGATTGCTTTGTGAATATTGAACCACCCTTGCAGCTCAGGAACAAAACCCACTTGGTCGTGGTGAATAATTCTTTTAATGTACAGGTAGATCCTATCAGCTAGTATTTTGGTGAGAATTTTTTTGTCCATGATCATCAGGGATATCAGTACATAATTCTCCTTTTTGGTGGGGTCTTTATCTGCTTTGGGGATCAAAGTAATGCTGGCCTTATAGAATTAGTTTGGAAGTTTCCCTTCCATTTCTATATTTTGAAACAGCTTCAGAAAAATGGTTATTAATACTTCATTAAATGTTTGGTAGAATTCCCCTGGGAAGCCACCCAGCCCTAGGATCTTGTTTGTTGGGAGATTTTTGATTACTGCTTCAATTTCCTTGCTGGCTATGGATCTGTTCAGGTTTTCTATTTCTTATTGTTTTGGTTTGGGTATTTTACATTTCTCTACGAATGTATCAATTTGTTCCAGATTGCCTTATTTTTTGGTATATTGTTGCTCATAATAATCCAAAAATAAATAAATAAATAATAAAAATACACACCTGAAAAAATATGAAGAGAATATAATCAGGCAGGTGGACAAAACAGAGCTATACATTGGACCCATGTGTAGTTAATTCTGATTGCTAGAAAACTAGATCCCAAAATTGTAAAAAGTTATATGTGTACAAAAATAAAATTAAATACCATGAAAGGATAGAATGTAACTGTATAAATGCAATTAAAGACAAGAACAGAGTAAAAGAGGAAAAACAAAATAAACAAACAAACAAACAAAAAAGGAAGGAATATATTCAAACATATGAATAGAGAAGAAGAACGCTCTATCTCCTGAGTGTATTTTGGTCAGTTTGTTAGAAGAAACTACATCTCAAAATTGTGAACAAAAAAAAAACTTATATATGCAAAGATAAAATTAAAGTTTTGAAAGGATAGAATGTATCTGTAAATATGAAGAGTAAAAAAGATTTAAACAAAACAAAAAGAAAAAAAAAGAAGAAAAAATAAGACAACATGATCAGACAGGTGAATAGAATAGAACCATACACTGGATTTGGGGTGTATTTTCGTCTATTAGAACAAACTGCATCCCAACCTTTTAGCAGAAGAATAATACACACACACACACATACACACACACATACAACACACACACACACAAGGTTAAATATAATGAAGGGGTAGAATGTGAGTGTAAAGATTAACAATTAAAAAGAGAGTTAAAAAGGAGTTGATAAAATTTTTTTGATAAAGGAATGGAAAATTAAAAAATAATAAAGTTGAAAGACTATTGAATCATGGTGAATAAAACATGAATTCTATGTGCTGCATTCCCCTACCACTGGAGTTTTGCAGTTCTCATTGATCTCTAAACTTTGTCTTGGCTGGATTTTCTTGCTGATCTTCTGGGGGAGGGGCTTGTCACATTAATTCTCAAGTGTATTTGCCTTAGGTAGAATTGTACCACCCTTGCTAGGGGGCCAGGCTAAATAATCTGCTCTGGTTTGTTCTATGCCACTTTTGTTCACTGAAGATTTTCTGTACAGTTTTAGAGGATAGAATGAAAATGGCAGCCTCTGAATCTCTGGCCCCAGAGCTGAAACTGAGCCCTAGTGAACCCTCAGAAAAAAGCAGTCAATCACTCCTGTCTCTCCAGCCAATGGCCACACTCTTTGCTCACCTGGCATGTGACCATGTGTTTCTACATGAGGCTTATGACCTTGTTTCAATTCTCTAAGCCATGCAGACTCCTGTGGCATGCTCCTGTGCCACACCTCCCAGGGAAGGACGGGTGGTCTTATCAGTTCTGCTGCTTGTTGGGCCCCTGCTCAGAGAGAAGTTACCTGACTGTGCCAGAGTTTGGGGTGTATGGCAACCCTGAGATAAAAACACACCGTGGGGCTCACTTTGCAGCTGGCTTCCCCACTCCAATACTTGGAAGCAGCTCTGCTGCATACAGGTACTCCTGGTCTTCCCGTGACCTGGAGGATCTTGAGACCACTTTTCCAACTAGTGTTCTGCCCCCACTTAGCCACTTGAGCAACATCCCTTACCTAAGACAACTTCTAAAAGTTCTGACTTTGTTCCCCACTTTTATATCACTTGCTGAAATCTGGCTGATTTTCGCTCCTCCCACCATGGTCTATTTTCTCATATATTGTCTTGGATTCACTTCTCTGCATCTCTTACCTGGAAGAAAGTGGACACTTGTCTCTTTGTAGAGTTGCCACTATTCTTTTCTTAGATCACTGGTTGAGTTTGCAAGTGTTCAGACTGACTTGATAGCTATCTAACTGAATATCTGGGACCAGACAAAATTAAAATCTCCTACTCTGTCTTCTCGGTCTCCTCCCCTATTAAAGCTCCTTACCTACAAAGGAAGCTGGCCTATATATCTCTTTAAAATATGTCATAGTTCCAATATTTAAGCAAACGTTCTAATTACATAAAGCTTATAAAATATGATTAGAAAGAATATAGTTTATGAACTGTCCATATTGATATTTATTTAAGATATTACAGATTTCCCTGTCATATGACTTTTTAAGTAGATTTTATAGCAGTTTTAGGCTCACAGAAAAATTAAGTAGAAAGTACAGTGTATTCTGAATATCAGTTGTCCATCCAACTGACACACACAGGACCACCCTAGGGTCAAAATCCAGCAACAGAGTGATACATTTGTTACAATTATTGAACCTACAATGACTCATCACCCCCATAGTTTACATTAGAGTTCCCACTTCATCTGCCTCCCTTCCCCTTTTCTAGAATGTTATTTGACTAGAATCCCACACTATGTATGATTGCAATTTGACTTCTTTCACTTCATGATATGCATGTAATTGTCTCTATGTCTTTTCATGGCTTGATAGCTAATTTCTATTTTTTTCATGTTTTCTACTCTTTTTTTTTTGAAGATTATTTAATATTTTAAAAAACATATAATGTAACCCCAACACCCTATTCTGACATCCCTCCCTCCACCCCACTCAGTTTGTTTTATGATATTGAGTCTCTTTTGGTTTCTCTCCCTCCCAATCCCATCTTGTTTCATTTATTATTTTCCTACAACCTTAACCCCCACCCTCATTGCATCTCCACTTCCTCATATCAGGAAGATCATATGATAGTTGTCTTTCTCCAATTGACTTATTTCGCTAAGCATAATACCCTCTAGTTCTATCCATGTCATCGCAAATGGCAAGATTTCATTTCTTTTGATGGCTGCATAGTATTCCATTCTGTGTGTGTGTATATATATATATATATATACCACTTCTTCTTTTTTTTTTAAGATTTTATTTATTTATTTGTCACAGAGAGAGGGAGAGAGAGCGAATGAGCACAGGCAGACAGAGTGGCAGGCAGAGGCAGAGGGAGAAGCAGGCTCCCTGCCAAGCATGGAGCCTGATGTGGGACTTGATGCCAGGACGCTGGGATCATGACCTGAGCCGAAGGCAGCTGCTTAACCAACTGAGCCACCCAGGCGTCCCAACACCACTTCTTCTTTATCCATTCATCTGTTGATGGACATCTAGGTTCTTTCCATAACTTGGCTATTGTGGACATTGCTGCTATAAACATTCGGGTGCACGTGCCCCTTCAGATCACTATGTTTGTATCTTTAGGGTAAATACCCAGTAGTGCAATTGCTGGGTCATAAGGTAGCTCTATTTTCAATTTTTTGAGGAACCTCCATGCTGTTTTCCAGAGTGGTTGCACGCACCAGCTTGCATGCCCACCAACAGGGTAGGAGGGTTCCCATTTCTCTGCATCCTCACCAGCATATCTCATTTCCTGACTTGTTAATTTTAGCCATTCTGACTGGTATGAGGTGGTGTCTCAATGTGGTTTTGATTTGTATTTCCCTGATGCCCAGTGATGTGGAGCACTTTTTCATGTGTCTGTTGGCCATCTGGATGTCTTCTTTGCAGTAATGTCTGTTCATGTCCTCTGCCCATTTCTTGATTGGATTGTTTGTTCTTTGGGTATTGAGTTTGCTAAGCTCTTTGTAGATTCTGGATACTAGCCCTTTATCTGATATGTCGTTTGCAAATATCTTTTCCCACTCTGTCACTTGTCTTTTGGTTTTGTTGACTGTTTCCTTTGCTGTTCAAAAGCTTTTGATCTTGATGAAGTCCCAATAGTTCATTTTTTCCCTTGCTTCCCTTGCCTTTGGCGTTGTTCCTAGGAAGAAGTTGCTGTGGCTGAGGTCGAAGAGGTTGCTGCCTGTGTTCTCCTCAAGGATTTTGATGGAATCCGTTCTCACGTTGAGGTCCTTCATCCATTTTGAGTCTATTTTCATGTGTGGTGTAAGGAAATGGTCCAATTTCATTTTTCTGCATGTGGCTGCCCAATTTTCCCAACACCATTTGTTGAAGAGGCTGTCTTTTTTCCATTGGATATTCTTTCCTGCTTTGTTGAAGATTAGTTGACCATAGAATTGAGAGTCTATTTCTGGGCTCTCTATTCTGTTCCATTGATCTATGTGTCTGATTTTGTGCCAGTACCATACAGTCTTGATAATGACAGTTTTGTAATAGAGCTTGATGTCTGGAATTGTGATGCCACCAGCTTTGGCTTTCTTTTTCAATATTCCTTTGGCTATTCGAGGTCTTTTCTAGTTCCATATAAATTTTAGGATTATTTTTTCCATTTCTTTGAAAAAAATGGATGGTATTTTGATAGGCATTGCATTAAATGTGTAGATAGCTTTAGGTAGCATAGACATGGTCACAGTATTTGTTCTTCCAATCCATGAGCATGGAACATTTTTCCATTTCTTTGTGTCTTCCTCAATTTTTTTTATGAGTACTTTATAGTTTTCTGAGTATAGATTCGTTGCCTCTTTGGTTAGGTTTATTCCTAGGTATCTTATGGTTTTGGGTGTAATGGTAAATGGGATTGACTCCTTAATTTTTCTTTCTTCTGTCTTGTTGTTGGTGTAAAGAAATGCAACTGATTTCTGTGCATTGATTTTATATCCTGACACTTTACTGAATTCCTGTACAAGCTCTAGCAGTTTTGGAGTGGAGCCTTTTGGGTTTTCCACATATAGTATCATATCATCTGCAAAGAGTGAGAGTTTGACTTCTTCTTTGTTGATTTGGATGTCTTTAATTTCTTTTTGTTGTCTGATTGCTGAAGCTAGGACTTCTAGTATAATATTGAATAGCAGTGGTGATAACGGACATCCTTGCC